>JAGFPH010014471.1:0-17168 GCA_018207615.1 Philaenus spumarius | reverse complement strand
AAAAATTATTTCATTGAGCGGATATGCCTATTGCTTAATCCGTCTCAGTGAGTATTCAATTATAATTTAATATTAATTAAAATATATAATGGGACAAATAGATTGTTTCCCTCTTTGAAAAGTAACAACATAGATTATTGTGTACTATGGTATAATGGGATTAAGAAACTATTCTTCTAAGACAACGTTTACTTATTTAATTATACAGAATAATAATTTACCTAATAAAAATGAAATATAGAAATAGGCATTAATTATATAGTTTTAAATTTTGTAATAAAATACGAATTGAATACATAATAAAAGAGCAGTGGCGGCTTGCCCATAAGGGCTCTCGGACGCCGCCCCTCCAAAAGATTTGAAAAATAAAAAAAAATTAAATACCCATTCAATTATAATTATACATCTAATTAACCAAAGTGTTTTTTTCAATCACATAAATCGAAAATGTAGGGAAAAAACACGCAAAAATAGCGCGATAAGTTTGTATTTGTAGCCGTGGGGCGCTGGTCAGAACGTCCCAATCCATTACCATGCAGTTATACGAAGAGTGGTAGTGGTGGGGGCTGCTGGTGCTATGACGCGTCTAAGCTTGTGCCTTATGGAAGGCTTGGGACGGCGTCCGAGCATGCGCAGAGCGACGTATCTAGTGAGTCGGAAAAAAGGATGGACTTCTGCTACAAGCAATATAACTAATAAAGGTATGTAAGTAGAGTATTTCAGATTTACATATGATAAGTATTTCATATGGCATCACAAAATTAATACCTAGATTGCCTTAAAAACTCACTAAAATACACAAAATGTTCAAACACCCCGGTGGTGTGTGCCCCCCCCCCCCAGCATTTTACTCACGAGCCGCCACTGTAAAAGAGAATATTTGAATTTAAAGAATGGACAGTTTTATAAAAACCAACTGCTTCACAAATTAAAGAAAGTTTTATTTATACGCAACATTTCATCGTTGTTTACAGAACAGGATAGTTTTCTGACAGAGATATTATCGCATGCTACAGTAGCAAGTTTGTACTTTAGTCAAGAGAAGTGGAACAAGTTCAAACGTTTCAATATGGATTCATGTTTGCTTTCCATAGTGAAAATGTGCAGAATCAAACTTTAACCTCCCAACAGCCTTAAACTATTCTTTCACTTTAATATTGAAAAAGCATTGAAATATTTTGGGAATAGAAACTCGAAACTTGCTAGTAACATCAGCAACTATATTTACTATGCAAACTAGCAGACAACGTGATTTAAATTAAACTTTAATCACTCTTTATATTAATGAGAAGTGTAATTAACATGTTCACATCAGCCGACAAATATGACAGGTTTGATTAGAAGTAAGATGCATAGAGATGAGTGCATTACGTAGGAAATTAAAATATAGAATGATATGTTGGAAATATTGCTCTAGAGTAAATATATAAATGCTATGAACCAATTTTTCTCGGAAGAAAATATCCCATGTCAACAAACAAAACACACTTTCGTAAGTTGAAAATTTTTGAAATTTAAATACCTGCACACAAAATTTTGGAAAAATATGCAATTTGTTTAGTATCAGGGATTAATATACGAATACAACTTTTTTTCTGGTATACGAATACAAAATTGTACAGTACAAAGTAAACGAATTATGGATTTTAAATGTTTTGTATTTTGTGAAATAAATATAGGGGCCTAACAGTAACGTAAGTAAAAGGAACAAACACGTAGTGAAATATTGACCAAGCAAACAGTGTCCCTCTTCGATGATGCTTGTTGTTGTTTGTAGGAGGTCATGTTTAAAACCTAGTCCACACTTACAAACAATAAACAACAAACGGTTTTCAAATTGTTTCGCAACTGTTTGCAAACTGTTCCGAAACAAATGTTTGTCTTTTTTTGTGTCCACACTAGCTAGGCAGTGTTTCTCGAGATGTTGACTGTAGAAGACGATTTAATTCTACACAATAAGGTTAGCTTACCTAGGAGAAGGCGATGGTGGACTCGCAGATTTTTTGAAGAAGGTCCGTAATACGTATGACCAGTTTCCGGAGAAAGCGGAAATTCATCGCGAGTGCATAATGTGCATCTAAAAGTGCAAAAATGTTTTGATACCTCTAAAAAAGCAGCAATAATCGGTTCTTGGAGGTTTTGGGGGGGCGCTGATCTTATTTCTGACCATTCGAAGTGCGGGGGGGGGGGGCAAAATTTGAAAAGTTGCCACAAAGACTTGAAAATTTCCTCTCGGGAGTTTTTAGGGGCGCTGATTTCAATAATGACCATGCGAAAGGCCCCCGATGCACCGTGGGGGCGATGGAGGGGGAAATGTGTAAAGTTGAGAAATAGAATTGAATAATTTCTCTCGGATTTTTTTGGGGGCGCTGATTTCAACTCTGACTAGTTGAAAATCAATTGGTTTGTAAGAGTGGACTAAGGTTTAGAACTTTAATGTTAACCGTAGCATTACAAAAGCATTACGAGATAGTAACATTCAGATTCACTATAGGTAAACAATGTGAACTAATTATGTAGGATTAGTTCATAAATTATACGAATTTTATGAAACTTGAATAATTGTTTTGACGTGTCGAAAATGAGTATATAGAAAGGACGTTTACA
Organism: Philaenus spumarius; assembly: GCA_018207615.1. NCBI lineage: Eukaryota > Metazoa > Arthropoda > Insecta > Hemiptera > Aphrophoridae > Philaenus > Philaenus spumarius. Next base: position 14,561 of record JAGFPH010014471.1, on the reverse strand, counting down.
GCTAAACTTTATAATATACGACTGATATTTCAACGTTTAAATTTAATTTACAAAAAAAAAACACAAATTACATTCCAAAATGTCACGAGTTAGGTTTTAAAACGATTGCAGGTTTAATACAATCTGGACTAGCGTTGAAATAAATGTAGGCTTATTATGTAAGAAGTATATTATGATGTGACTTAGTGACGTAATGAGTTAAGTAAACAAATTAGCCAAAAGACTTGACCATATTTAAGTATTTTATACTTTACTTTTACCTTTTCTAATTTTGTTTACTAGGGATACTAACAATAAATCGTGTTACAATTGCTTTCGTTTCCAGGTAAAGTTCGTCATATCCGCACTAGTGAGGATAAATAAGCTGATTACAACAATACAATATTGAAATAATGCCCATCTGTTTAAAACATTGTGTTGTGTTTGCTTTACTTCGTGTTTAGTTGATGTACAAATGGAAGAATTACCAGAACAACAAATGGAAATTTTATTGTTCGTTTGACTATTGTTACATTATTTAAATTCTTGTTAAATATAGGCCTAATCCTATTTGTTATTCAATGAAGTAACATTTTGATTTTGTAAAAACATAGTTTTTTGTTTGTTTGTAGTAAATAAGAGTAAATAAACTTTTCAATTTGTAATAATAACTTTTTTTGCTGTTTTATCAAATAATTTTTTGTTGTAGTATCGTGAAAAATAATGTTTAAAACTCGTGGGATAATGTTCTTTTCAGATGCTCGTTCTCTTTAAATTGCTCGTCTACGACTCGCAATTTAAATACGACTCGCACCAGGAAAAATCATACTGTTCCCACTAGTTGTGAAATTTCTTTTTGCGTAACGTTTTATTTTATCCCAGTCAGAGTAATGAAGACGGCGAGCAGCGTAGCCTATAGAGCAAAGAAACTTAATGTCAGCAATTAATTAGATTCGAGCATATGCAACTATCAACCCCGGCAAGAACTTTTAGCCTTTGCGCCGCTCTAAGTAGCCCTTAGGACGTTCTAGGTCTCTATATTTCAAGGAATTATGTCTCTTCATTCTTCGATGAGTTCTGATCTTGATCTTCAGTCCTTTTCAGATTTGGTATTTCAATTTAAATCGGATTCCACTGAGGAATGCATACACAGGTACGAGATTCGACAGCTTCTGGTTCTTCAATTTTTGAGAGGGACAGGTCAGCCGGTGAGAAAAACTATCTTGACAGGTCACATAATTAGCCTTTCGATTTACTTTATGATGGTAAAAGTCTATCATGCGCGTTAGATCTTAAGTCACCGAAACCATAGATCATGAATAATAAAAATTAGGTTATCCAAATACAATGCCGAAACTATGACGGAGTGGTCCGTCAATCTCCCTATAAACCATCAAGCTACATGACAGCCAAAACTGACAGATTACCTGCCAGGTGACATAATAGTAAGTATTGGCTTTGTAGTTGAGTCATCGACAGATGACATTTTTGATTACCCATTAAACCACAGTATTTAACACTTCAAGTATCCATGAAAGTGATGAGTACCGCATTTCATAATTAATGGCTTCTATCAACTTCCTATACAAAGTTTCTTACCCTGCTTCCGTCAAGTGACCTCTTTTTTGTATTTGTTACGCGTTTCGAGAATGTTATCCCATCTTCAGACACAATATATATAAATTACTCAACCGAGGTCATCAAACATTAAAATTAATTCGCAAAACACACATAACACATTTCCCATTTAAAGTTCGTTTTGGTGTACACCTTCTTTCTACCGGACGGCAACTGACAGTCTGTTGTCTCGCGCACTCGGAACCTGTTCTTACCGCAGGCTTCTTGAACTCTTGTAACTCGCCTAAGAAATACAAAAAAGTGGTCACTTGATTAAGAAACTTTATTTTAATCAATTAGTGACCTGAATACTGAAAATGAATTCCTATACAAGTTTAATCCATCATCATCTTGGGCTGGAAACTGAATACTACAGGTTGTGCCAGGGCCTGGCAAACTAAACACTGAATCCGTGTGTATGCTCTGACAATTTTGACTGTCGAGTTTTTCTAGGAATTCGGTGACCTGTCAAGTGACTTGAAAGGCGACATGATAGTGTGTAACGACCTGTAGGTGACCCGTCAGGCGGTACGGCAGTGAGTAGTGGCCGTTATACCTAATTCAAACGCAGTTCTAACCCACTCTCACCAGAAAGAGCTTGCCTGACTAATTTAAATTTCTATAATGAATTGTGTTTTTATTGGTCGTATTTTATTAATATTATTTTAAATTAATGCATAGTGTCAAAATATGTTACTTAAGTATGCAGTATCTGCTAGTCCAACAGTTGTAGGCTACAGTGCTGTAAATCTGAAGGAGGGGAAGGAGGAGCCCTAAATTCTCTGTGAAGTAGCCGATCAACGTATACACCTTTTCCTCTCCATTACCTTTACTTTCAATACTGGCAGTACTTATAGTTGTAACAAACTGAAGCTCACCTCACTACTTTATTCCCCTTGGATATGATCTTTTATATGTAAATATTAGATTGTTAAAGATTATCCTATGTGGTAAAAGAACCAAAATTTAATAAAATAAAATATATTATATTAAAAGTATAGTTGTTAAGATAATCGAACTATCAAACAGTCATTTAGTTTTACTGAAAATATTTTTACTTCAATCAATGTTACCTTGAAATAATAGTTGCGACAAATATGACACATTCCAATACTTATTACTATAACACACTGTTTCCATTTTGTGCAGTGAATGAAGTAATTTTTTAACATTGAGCCAAACAAAATGTTTAGTAGATCACACCATATATGTTTTTATTACACATCAGCAGTCCAGCAAGGTTGAATCCAATTAATTGTACTACAAGATATGTTATAAATAAAAGACAAGAACAAGTCCATTCTTCTCTCAAGGTAAAGAAATAAAACGGCAAAGTAAAAGGAGGCTATTTGATTAGGATCCATGTGTTTTATTTTACAATACAATTTACGAAGTGGAAGAGAGAACTCTCGTGTAGGAGTTGAAAACTAATTTAAGACTTTTCCGTTCGGGAGCCATGGTTGTGGAAAGAGAGATGTGATGAACCTTCTAAAAGAAATTAAATAAACAAATATAATATCTACTAAATACAAAAGCTTCAATGAATATTGTCACTCAAATAACTAGAATAAGTAACATTACAGTTTTCAGTTCTTCTTCGTATTATTATTTTTGCTATGATTGGATGAAATTTCAGTACGAGATCATCTTCAGATCCATAAAATAGTTCTTGTCAACTATGTTATGTATATAGTTGAGTCGGGTGAGTTTCCAGAGGCTTTTAAACTGGCGAAGGTTGTTCCTCTATACAAGGCTGGGGATTTGAGGGATTTCGGTAATTTTCGTCCTATATCTATGCTGGTCGTGTTTTATAAAATAATTGAAAAATTGTAAAAGATCAATTAGTGTCGTACTTAAATACTAATAATCTCTTGTATGGGTGCCAGTATGGATTTAGAAGGGACATCAATATTTCAAATGCTTTATTCGATTTAAATAAAAATATTAATGAAGGCATCAACGGGAATGAGAAAATCATTATAGTTTTCTTGGATTTAGCTAAAGCTTTCGATTCGGTAGATAGACAAATATTACTTAATAAATTGGACTTAATCGGGTTTCGTGGTAATGCGTACTCATGGTTCAAAAGCTATTTGTCGAACAGGATACAAATAGTGTCAATGTGTGGAGTAAATAGTGAACCTCAGCCTGTGGAATATGGCGTCATCCAGGGCCTATTCTATTTTTGATTTATAAACAATTTGTCTAAAATCGATATTGATGGAACTTTTACCTATTTGCAGACGATACGGCCATTTTATTCGAGAGCAATAGTTGGGAAGAAGTACAAGGGAAGGTTGTAAAAGATTTGTCGGTAGTGAAAAATTGGTTCGATCAAAATGTTTTAACCCTTAACATATCTAAAACAAAGTTCCTTTCTATAGCCCTTGGGTCCATTAGCGATTGTCCTTATAAACATATTAAATTACATTCGTGTGGGAATGACCTAAGTAAGCTCTGTGGCTGTAGTGACATTGATGGAGTTGACTCCTACAAATACTTGGGTGTCTTGTTTGATAAACGCTTAAATTGGTTGGCACATGTAAAATTAGAAAGTTAATCTATGTTTTTAGGAATTTAAATGAAATATTATACTTTCGGGAAATAAGACAGTTGTACTTTGCTTATTGCCAATCGCCAATCTTTGCTTAAGGGAGGATAATAGTTTAGGGATGCGCCTGCAAATCCATACTGGCTGCCTTCATGTCATCCAGAGATCTGTTATGAAGATGGCGCTGCGTAAACCAAAAAGACATCCATCTGTCGAGCTGTATGACAGTTTAAACGTTTTTAATATCAGCCAACTTTTTGTAAAAACTCTTTTAACTTTTATGCATAAAAATTCCAATTTAATTTTTTCTATTTTGAGTCATTCTCATTTTACTCGTCATACTCAAGCAGTGGGTATGAGAACAGATAGAATTATAGATCTGTATCCACTTCTAACTCATATTACGTTTCACAGATGATTTTCCGTAATATTCCAAAAAACCTGAGACTTTTTCAAAATTATACAGTTAAGACATATAAAAAGCAAGTTTCTTTATGGTTAGGGGAGGTAGGGAGGGATTATTGTGAGTCCGTCATTTCTTTGGCGTACGTTATATATTTATATATAAAGTTATGTTTAGCCTATATGTTGCTCTTTTTATCTTTTCATTTTTTTTCTTGAGTTCTATTCTGACCCTTTGTAGGGGAATTTTCGGTGTAGGCACAGGAGTGACGTTGTTGTTCTGGTGATGACCTATTTATGATTTCTTGTACATTTTAAATTTGTATTTTGTTCTTTTTTATCTTTTCTCTTTTTCCATAATTTTTATTGTGAAGTTATGTTGTGCACGACTCGTCCCCACACACAGGCCTCGTGCCTATGTGGGCACTAAATCCACAGACGATAATTTGTAATTTTATTTATGGAATAAATAGATAATAAAAATAAATTATAAAACGTAGGACACGATCTACACGCAATAAATAAACACGTATACAAAAGTAATGTTCTGTAGATATGACGTACTAGGTCATAAAACAAGTCGTGTATTAATAGCTGCGGAGCTTATCCTCCATCCCTTCTATTTCACTATTTCTGTGTTTTTGGTTTCTAGTTAAAGAAATTGAAAATTAAATGTAAATTAAATTTGTTGCCAGAAACATTGTCCAGAGACAGTTTTGATTTCTTAAAGATCTTAAATTCTTCAAGCGAATTCGTTTTAGGGCTTTTCTGGTCTACTTGTAAATATTTCATGTTCTTCTCAGCATTGTTGAAGATAAACATGCCATCGTAAACAAAACGAGAATATAAACTGACAGAGGTTGATTCTATTATAAGGACAATTCTATAAATCAATAATATTTTAAAGTTTTCACGTTAACTATAATTGTCATACATTTGTCAAATTATTATTTAATTCCGTGTTTTTAATAAATGTACAGTCTGAAATGTATAGGCCTAAAAAAAAATTTATTGATTTTTTTATAATTTTGTTTCGAAAATCAAATAGTTCTTTGAACCTATTTCACCTGTGCACATGGGTTTGTCCTTATTATTTCTGTAGTTATTTCACAATAATATTATTAAATATACATTTTCTCGTTAATTTATACAAATGCTTTGTAGGGTTAATATTTTACAGGGCCCCTAGGCAAACTAGACGGTCACCTATAGCGTAACATTTTGGAAGGCGCCAAATTGAGGATTTTTTCTAAATTTGGGAATTTAAAAACATAACGAAATAAAAATGTTAGTACTTTTGCGCGTTACTAGTACTAGCTTAGGCAGACAAATTACTAGGTAATTAAAGGTGAATGGTATTTTATTTTACTGTCTTAGAAAATAGGAAAGTTAATTCAATGTGCAAAAACTTGGAAAAAGCATTAAGAATCTAAAAAGATGAAGGTTTGAATGAATCTGACATTGCTGCTGTAGGACTGTGTTCTGAACTAAGAGCAATTTCTCATCATATCCATGACTCAGTATCAAACCCTCAAGAAGCCATTTACCAAGATAATCTCGAAAATTGATTTCCTAAAATTTGTCTAACCCTTCGTATTTTGCTTACTTTGCCACTTTCCGTAGCTAGTGCTGAACGAAGTTTTTCTAAACTTAAGCTAATTAAAACCTATCTACGTAGTGCAATGTGCCAGGAGAAACTTGTGGGATAGCAAGACAGACTCAAAATCCCTAATACAAGAATTTGCTAAGTAAAAAGCAAGAAAAGTACCATTAGCATACTGTTAATCATTATTTCAAAGTGACTTTTGGAATGCAGTGAAGAAAACAATAATCCAAGTTCAAAAATATCAAGTACTCTTACTAATGTAAAACTGTATGAAATGTAGCTTTTTAGCGAATTTCCAAAGGAAAAATTAGCTATTGCAGTGGCCCTTATGGTAAGACCCAAGGCCGGGAGTATCAAATGAGCACCGATCATGGTCCCCAGAACACGATTTGGGGTGTCATTAAAAATCATATATATATATATATATATATATAAATACACCTATCTATTTGGCGGCCGTAAAAAAGTAAGCTATTTGGCTGCCACCCTTTAGAGAAGAGTATATCCATGTTTTAACTTGCTAAATTGATTGTGACCTTCTACGGATCACTGTATTACATTTTTATTAATTTATGACTCCTTTAAGATCATGTTTCAATATTGGTGCTATTTGGCAGCAGCAAGATTGCGGCTATTCGGCGCAGCGTGTATATAGGTCCCTTTTGGCTGCCATATATGTTTGGTATGGGTACATTTAGCTGCCGGCAGTGTTGTCAAGTCGAACAGGTGTATATCTCGACTATTCGGCTGCCGGTGTCAAACCTACATAAAAGGACATTTTAAGCAACTATCAATTTTTAAAAGTGTTTTTAATTATATTTTCTTAGAAATCTTTCATAATTTTCTGGGAAAAAAGTATTTCTGTATGGCTAAATGAACTTAGCTGTGTGCCTTTCTTTAATTTAAACTCCTTGTTTGAACTCCAAAGAAACCAGCTTGTATATCTTCACTCATAATGCCCTTCCTTTTTTTACTTTCTCCCCCTATACCATAGTATATGGAGAAAGTATTGTATTCGTCAAAATTTTCGAGTTTGATTTTTTGGTGGAAATATCCGTTTTGGGCCCCCATGAACCTAAAAAAGTGGTTTTCGGAGTGAAGTCTGTGTGTGTGTCTGTGTGTCTGTGTGCGTGTGGCAGGTGGTGTATACGAGGACATTGGGTTGAGTTTTCACCGTGTATCCGAGGACATTTTTGCATCCGAGGACATTTTTAGTGTCCTCGGATACAAATTTCATTAGATTCTTCTATAACTTCCCTTTTCAGGTTGCCTCATGCAAAAAACCCATTTCCTTTTAATGTCCTCAGATGCCTCCCTACGTCGAATCTGTAGTTCAGCGTTTGACCATTTGGCGCGCTGCAGTCGTGGCGAAAACACACCGTGTTTGTTCGACCACCTTTCTCGCAGTATCCGAGGTCGCCCGTTCGCCATTTTTAAACACACAAGTGTGTTATGAATATTATTTTGTATGCATTATCTGAGGACTGAATGCGTCTATTTACTTCTTCCTGCTTCCTGTTGTATCCATTATTGCCAAGTTGTATCCATTGCTGCCAAGTTTCTTCAATCTCTAAATAACCGATAGTGCGTCTGGAACGAGCTATGTTACCTCGTTAGCGTGTTTCGAGTGCGTTGTACACGGTGTATCTGAGGACATCACTTTAAGTTTAGTATTTTACTTTTACTTTTTTGACAATTACTGCACATGTTACGGGAACTAAATAAACTTACAAAGTAAACTAAAAATGTTACCATAAGTTTTACAAAACTTTCCAATAACTTTTTTCTGTATAATAAATTGGTATTATATTATTTATTCACCTTGTGTAATATTTAATTACTACATGTTCAGTTTAAAAGACTAGGGCAGCCATTTTCCTGGGTGTTCAAGAAACCTTTTAAGACTTTAAGATATGACTACTAGCTAGTATATAACGGCCTTCAGGACTGGCCTGGCCCACCGGAACACCGGTGCGCCCCTTGGCTGGAAAATCTTTAGAAAAATAAAAGTGATGTATTGTATTAAATATTTTAATCTAATTAATTATTGCTACCATCAAAACCCTTCCTCGGCTTGGTTAGAGGAAAATATTGTTCTGCATGCCCACGTAGTACAGAAAATCTGCCAACTACCCTCATTTACTGGTGATGGTGATGCAATGAATATACAATTAGCAAATCTCAGTTCCCGGGAAAACTGACCACTAACAAACGACCGACGAGCACCCTAGACTAGACGAAGATGGGCGGACATAATTTTAGCCACTAGCCTAGTTTATAAAAACACAACATATGTTTCCAAAAAGGCAGAAAAAAAGCCTAATTTAAACTAAAATTAATATAATACGATTGTCGAAAAGGATATTTTAAATACCATTGACAACTATATGAGACCTCCTCAGAAATAAAAATTGTATTAGAGGTTTTAAATTTTTTAAATAACGAAGAACAAATCTTAATTTATACAAATCAGTTTATCATTACACGACCTCAAGAAAATCTAAATTGTTGGTGTAAGAAACAAAATGAACATTATTTACCTAAAATTTTATATTTTTTCCTGATAAAAATTTTGTGGCAGCACAGTTGTTACTTGGTTGACAGATAGAAAAGTGATAAACCTTCTAGTTTTCTTAAAAACACAGACATGCCGCGAATTGTAGTCATAAATCGTTAAGACTGTCATTTCCATAGGCAACGTACTTTGAGTAAACTAATCAACATCCGGATGAGTCTGCGAAATCCACTCGCCATCATTGATTCCTCGCTTACTTTACTGGGACCAAATGGTAACCGATTAGGACTTTCGTAGCTATAAATAAACAAATTATTGATTTTCTAAGTAATTTCTGTATATTGTTTTACAAATAGATATGATGTTAAGAGTGAAGATTTGAATAAAACTATGGGTATACTTACATTTTTATTTCATATATTTAAGCTTAAAAAGCCTAAAAAATCATGAATTTGCACAGATATTTCGGTACTAATCGGTTAACGGGGAGGCCACTCATTTAAAGACTGTTGGAAAGCTTACAATACTAAACAAATTTACTAAGTTCTAACAAATTCTGAAATATTATTGAAATTAGGCGGAAAGAACTGTTTTGGCGGGTAAAATGTCAATATATTTTAGATCCTTATATTATTAAGGCAACGAAACATCGTAGAGAGAAAAACAAAATATCAAATTATTTGTCTATCAGTCGTCTATAATGATCAATCTACAAAATTCATAAAAGTATAAAATTATACAAAATTTTGTTTTTTTTAGTAAAATTTAAAACCAATTTTTCTCGCCCCTCCTTAAACCTACAACACACACTGTGCAATATTATTACTACAGATTTACTAAGTTCTAACAAATTCTGAGATATTATTGAAATTCGTTTAAAAATACGCTCATTAGGCCGAAATTACTGTTTTGGTGGGTAAAATGTCAATATATTTTATTTAAAGGTAAAATGTGATTGCTCACAACACATACTAAGCATACAACGTAGTGGAAAACCTAATATACTTTCTTTTGCTATATACTTAGCCTGTCATGTTAATGAGTGTGCCAGCACTGTTTTTTTTGTCTTCAAATTTGTAGGCTATTACTTTAAAAATAAAGGGGGGGAGGGTGTAATTTAGCAAAGTTTTCGGGAAAATATTGAAAGCTGCATATTATATATAAGCAAATATAAAATAGTAAAATATCGATTTGTTGTACCTATATTTGGTACCTACAATTCATAGTAAAAGTTATAATATAATTCACAGTAAAATCATATTATTATGTCAATGAAAGCATCGTTTAAGAAGTATTTCACAATTGGATTACACCACAATGCCGAAAATGTTAATGAGTCATTACATAAAAGAAAAGATAGAAGCCATTTAACTAAAGTAGCCTGATACACATTTTTAGGACAATACATAAATGTGAAAATTAGGTTGCTGACTTTTTACATTTTTATCATTTTTCTAACAATCTTCTTTTTCCTAATTAATGCATTTGAATTTGCAATGATTTTTTTAAATTATTTGTAGCCTATGGGGCGGAAACAAAAACGACTCCACGCCGGCCGGCGCAGCGGGAGTGGTCTGACAGTGTCAGCGGCGCGCATCGCCATGCCAGGAATACATTACTGTTCCTTTCCTGGTATATGTAGTCACCGGTAGCCACCCCACCAAAATTCACGTCCGTGAGATTCCTTTCCTATTCCTGTCCAATTCCTTTCATGGTATGAATAACTGTACCTTATACGGTGTATTCAGTGGTACTTGTTAAGTGTTGCCACAGCAGCAAAAATGTCACATTACGTACTGTTTACTTACTTGTTAATAAAAATAAGTGGTAGAGCTCGTGCGTTTCTTCGTGAAGCCTGGATAGTGTAAGACGCGAAGAGGTGTGGGGAATCCCAGATCGGGAGGAGAAGTTTAAATCAAAGCTCAAGTGAACTATTAGTCTGACAAAAAATATTTGGGTATTATTGGTGGTGTTTAAACGGCAGTTTCTAAATTTCAAACTGATTATAAATCAAAGTTTCGTAAAATTGCTTCTTAATATAAATGATAACCTTACCATTAAAACAAATTACGTTTAATTTTATGAATACCACTCCTATGATTCTTCATTATACCGCTTATCTTTAAAAATAATTCTACACTCACTTTTAATTGATTAAATAATACGTTTAGTAATAATAGCACACACCTACAAATAAAAAACTCAATAAATTTATAATTAACCCCTCTAACTGCCAATGTTAAATATTTTGGAGATTTTGCAAGCATATTTCCTAAAAATTATAAAAAATAGTAATTGTATTCGAATCCAAAAGGTTCCATAGCTTTTTTATAAAAAAAAAGTCCAAAGAATATATGTATAAAAAAAAAATCATTGGTGTAAATTGTAAAAGTTATTAGCTCAGGAATTAAAAGAATGTTCAATTGAAGAAAATAAAATCGAACTTCAAGTCTACATAAAAACCTTAAATGTTTGTAATTTTTTTCAAAATATACAAAAGTTTTGTAATTTAGTTGTAAATAAAAGTGTATAAAAATATAATATATCAATTTCTAAGCAAGCCAAGAAATACTAGGTTTAAGAATATTTCCCTACCAAAACACTCTCTAACCATTGGGCAGAGAAGCTACGTTTACTATGCAGTGAAGTATTTCAATGAACTGCCAAATGAGTTAAAATCGCTATCTTGTAGTGTAAATGTTTTAAAAAAGAAAATTAATAGGAAAATAAGTGGATTTAGCATAGATTAAATAAACTGAATGTGTATGAAAGAAAGTTTTTTTTTTTTTAAATAAATTATTTGTCAAGTGAGATAATCTAGGTACACTTTATAATAAAAACAATATACATCAATTTCAATTAAACTATTATTATTGTTATATTATATTGTATTATACTATTACTTACTATTATTGGGCGTGATTTCTAGCTCAATTTAATTTCTTCTTTTTTTTTATCTTTAATTTAGGGACCAACCTATGTACGGGCATTTGTGCCCCCTATAGGTCCTTTATGTATTTATACATGTAAAGGAATTATTGGTAATAAATAAATAAAATAAATTTCAATTTTTTTTCACAAAACAACCGTTTTAATGTTTCTACTACAAGACCACTAACAAAGGCACACATACAGTATAGTATTTTGAAAATGGAATTAAGAATATATACTTTACTCTCACTCACGCAACCCATACGGAAGATTGAAATTTTGTCCTATTCTAAAATATTGTATTTTCTAACGGTCAAACAAGTTCTGGGTGCTTTAGCTGACTGTAGAATAACTATATTTCATGAACAAAATCTAATAGCCTCCTAATACTAAAAATAAGGTTTAACTTATATCAATCGAGAGTATAGAATTTCCTCTTTACATCGATATAAAGAACTTTAAACAAATATCTCTGATTTTACATCATAATTATGTCAATTAAAAAATAGCTTATTTATTGGTAGAAAACTGTCTAATTTCAAGGGTTTCTAGAAATACTCCTATCTAAGAAAATATGAGAGTGACGAATGATTAGTTGGCAGTTTTAAAAAGTGCAAATATTGAAGAATCTAATGGTGTCCAGAAATTCTATTTAAAACAAGTTTGTCTGGATTTTATGATTCTTAGAAAAGAACGAAGTTGCGCGCTATTTCTGTTCGTTTTCTTGCGTACCGTGTGAATACAACTACAATCTTAATACGATGATTACGCATGTAAGTAAACGTTTTAGAAAACATTTGTAAATACAAAAATTGAAGTTTGAAACATTTACTTTCCAACGGTTCCTACTTTATTTAGATTGGATGATTTTTAGGTTGTCAAAGATTCAGAACAAGTGAGACTATTGTATTGAATGGTCTGCAATTGTGAGACTACTACATATAGTAGTCTGGCAGTTAAAGGGTTAAACTATATATTTACAACTCGTAAAACAAAATATTTGGCAACAAATTCACTACGGTATACGAGTAATCAAAATGTTTATAGAAATGCGCGTAACCGCGATGTTACTTGGTCGAGGTGACAGTGTAGACAGACCCTCCCCTCCTTGTGAGTATGCTCACGTACTCAACATTAAAGTTGAGTATGCAGGTTTGATGACATGGTGGAAAATGAATTGTGTTTTGTTTTTCATATTTCATAATACAACGTAACTAGATAAAGCCACAAACCAAGTTTCATCGGTACATGCTCATAAGTAAATGTTTATAATGTTTTACTTATTCTCCATAATGATAACATTTGGATTGAGTACGTAGGGTTGCTGCCACAGGGACCAAAAAAATGCGGGTATTTATGCAAATACAATAGACGACAACTAGATTAAGCCACATACCAACTTTCATCAGTCAGCATGTTATAAAATTTTACTTATTCACCTTAAGAATAACATTAAAACTAAATCTGTAAGTTTGCTGACATGGGGACAGAAAAAATAGATATGTTTATGCAAATATCAATAGATCTCAACTAGATAAACCAGCATACCAAGTTTCATAAGTATATGTTCAACATAAGCAAGATATCAAATTTGTACTTATTTACCATAAGAATAACATAGGATAACGTACTGTGTTTAGCACTTTCAATATCTCAGTAACCAATTGTTATAGAGCTAAGATCAAAACACAAATTGTTTATTTTTTATATTTGAAATTATGGAGCAAATTAAAATTTGATTTCTAAACATTTTACATATGAAAAGTCAGAAAACCCATTTTTGGGGTACAAACACCCCTGCAAAACCCTCTGCCGGTAGTGCAATCTATCTGGGTTTCAAACTTAACCAATTAGATGCTACGTTACACAATTGTACCAAATTTTATCAAGATCGGACCTATTTTACGAGAGTTGTTGTGCCTACGGCACACACACAAATACAGATATACATATGTACAATTTGTAACGAATTGTGTTTTTCGCATCTGGCGAACTCAAAACGATGGTCACGGACTTAGATCTTACCATGCCAACTACGGTAATAGCTTCTTCCCTATAGAGGAAATTCGCTTAAACAATGACACAAATGTTTAGATTTAAAAAATTAAAGATACACTAAATTTACACTTCCTCCTAGGCTAATCCGTTTGTCTGCAATTAAGTTCAGAAATAACGTGAGCAGTACCGCGATTGAACAGATCGTGCAAGAGATTAAGAGAGTCTGTACAGTACTCTATTATGGGAAGGGGATGGCAAAAATCAGTCCACAAAACAAACTGCGAAAAAAATGAGCGACAACACAACTGTTGAACAATAGGGATTGACGGGAAGTGCAAATAAGGAGGGTACAATGGCCCTTGACGACCTTGAAGGTAGGGGCGAGGCACTGATAACACTTGCCGCACGACAACACTGATATTACTAATTCGGAAATCTGCGACGCATAATGCCTTGACACAATCAATAATAAAATGGGAAGATCTATTCATCGATATTAAATTATTGTCTCTAAAATGGGGGGGTTTTAAAATAGTATAACAGAATTAATAATTTCTAGTTAAATACACTGTCCTCGTAAACACGTGAAAAATAATGGTCCTCGGATAACCATTTACACTAACATGTCCTCGCATACAAAACACACTGTCCTCGTGTGCATATTGAAATCTCATGGTCCTCGGATTTGCCCAAATTTGCCATGAAGCATCTGCATTAATTTATCTACCCCGTAACTCGACTTATACTCAAACAAAAATTCGTCCCCATGCATTTCTTACGGGAGTTTCAAATTTGCAGCATTGTCTTATGTTGTTTTTCATATATCTCCGGATTTACTATAGGTACGTAGTTAGTTTTGGTCTTGAAATACTCATTGAATTACAGGCTTTCATATGGAGTCTAGGGCCGAGGGCCAGTTGCCTAAAAACTTTGACGAGGGTAATTTGACAGCCAGAGGCTTG
>JAGFPH010014469.1:0-14453 GCA_018207615.1 Philaenus spumarius | reverse complement strand
TACATACCAAATTTCATTCCAATCCGTTCGGTAGTTTTGAAGAAATCATGATTTAATAACTTTGATCCCCCTAAACCCCCCTAAAATTTCGAATTTTTTGAAACCATTTCTTAGCGAGCGCCTAAGGCTCTAGAGGGAGCTACGTACCAAATTTCATTCCAAATCTGTTCGGTAATTTTGGAGAAATAGTGATTTAGTAATTATTACCCCCCAAAGCCCCCTAAAATTTCCAATTTTATAAAATCCTTTTTTAGTGAACACTTATGGCCCTAGAGGAAGCTACATACCAAATTTCATTCCAATCCGTTCGGTAGTTTGAAGAAATCGTGATTTGATAACTTTGATCCCCCAAAAGCGCCCCTAAAATTTGGAATTTTTGTTAAACCCTTTCTTAGCGAGCGCCTATGGCCCTAGAGGAAGCTACATACCAAATTTCATTTCAATCCGTTTGGTAGTTTTTGAGAAATCGTGATGAGTGAGTGGGTAAATGATTGGTGTTTAGCTTTTATATAGCCTATATAGATAGTTTGTAAACTCAAATTAAACATAATAAAGTATATTATAGCATACATTATTTCTATAACTCATATTAAAAAAAAAAACTTCACAAGAAATTATAACGATTGTATTTGAAAATATAAATCAAAACTATAATCTACACTGTGTTTATAGATGATGGGTGAAATCAGCTGTTATGTTATATGTTACTCACGTACGTACATTATAAACAGTACTGACATTGTAATAGTTTAAAATTTGTTTTCAAATATAAATAGTTAAGTTTTAGGCAACTCTCGTAGCATTGTTGAAAATCTTCCATGTTGGTGAAAACAGATCGTTGCGTGCTTCTAACGTATCTAGATGTACGAAGCTCCGTAATGGTAGTCTGTTAATCATTTCTTAAGAGCCATGCATACCAACTTTAGTGCGCTGTGAAAGTGACAGTGCTATTAACATAGGAGGTGAATCTTAATGTGTTATTTACCGTGAAACTAAGGCTTTTAGCAAGATTTTGTCCAAATAGTTAACTACAACTAAATCTATAATACATTTCTATTGAATAGTTTTAATCATTTTATATTAAACATGTGTACAAAAATTGGAAATCAAATTTAGCTTTTCCCATAAGAAAAAATACGTGTTTTTCGTTCCGTTTTTACATACTTCAAAATGTATATTTTAAAAATAAAATTTATATGAAACGAGAGCTTGTGATTTCATTTTGGGAACTATTGAATCGTTTTAATTAATACTATTTCCATTTTTGTGTTTAAGAGTGTTTAGTTAACCTATTTCAAAGAATAATTTTTGTGCAAGTCGGTAGTAGTTCAAGGATTTTGCAATAGGTTGTGCCAGTGCTGTTAACCCCTACTCTCCCTTCTGCTCCTGTCCCCCACCTTTCTATCCTTCCGTAGACTTTATGCAGTAGTACAATTACAAATAATATTATTATGAATCATAAGTGATTGTGTTATACTGGACCTTATTGTATTTTCTTGTAAAAAAGATTTTGACACTATCAATATTAATTCAAACGGACCGAATTCGATTTTGTTTGATTACTGCGAAATCAACAGTTGTTAGTGTTTAGGTATTTTATTCATTTTCTTTTCGTCACTAAGATTAGGCCTATATTATCTGCCTTTTACCAATAATTGCTAATACAGTACTATGCCTTCTAAAAAACAAAGACTAAGAAAAGGAAAAAGGAAGGCCTTGAATCTCTCTGCAGTTAAAAAGAAGAGGCGTTTACCTCCAGGACTAAAAACATACTGTGAAAATAAAAGTTAGGTTTTGCATACAATCTCATTGTATATAATTTATAAAGTAATTTGTAGAGTAATATTTTTATATTATTCAACAAAATTCGAACTGTCTGAAACTCGTTTTTAACTAAGCCTAAAATACAGTTTTTGTTACATTTATACTTTCTTCCTTCAGTTTAGGCCTAAAAACTTTCGAATTAATGTCACATTTTGTTTCTAGAAGACTATTTAATATATAATTTACAACAGAACTAATATTTGTATTTTACTTGTATATTCTGTTCACTTGCTAAACTACAAATCTTCAAAATACATCTTATCAAATCAAAACTGTTCGTAAATTTTACAGACATTTATTTAATAATAGTAACTACATAATGGATTTGCAAAAATGATTATTGTTTTCTTTTAAAATGTTTATTAGTAGCCTATACCCATATTTTGAAATAACTACTTATCACCATAATAGTTAGGTTACCTATAGTAGGTAAATAATTATAGATTAAAGTTTATTTGTGTACCACGAAATTTATAATAATAAATCAAAATCTGTTTATACTTTTTCATATTTTCGTATTGTTAGGTTAATGTTGGTTTAATGTTGTTCGCTACCTTATACTGGTTTTAAAAAATTTTGTGAATAGTATTTTACAAGCTTCAGGCGTAGCCTACCTTTTATTTCTGAAAAAAAAGGAGTTATGTTTTTTCATTTAATTGGCACAAGACTTCCTGTGTCATTTCCTTTCACGTAGATTTTACTACTTATAAAACCTCAGAATTGCAATCAAAGGGAAGTCAGCAATATTGGAGTTTGTTTACTGTTTTATGAAACGGTAAACTAATTGATAATCTATGTAACGCCTTTTAATCTGCCGGGTTGATTAAACAAAGCCTGTGGTTGTCGCGGTTCCTGGTAGTTAGGGTTTTTAAATTTCCTATTAGTACAAAATCCCGCACTTGTTTAGTGTATTTATAATTTGTATGACGAAGCAGATCTATCTCGTGTACAATTATTTCCCAGACCAATTGATTTTTGACTTTATCTAGATGATCCTATTAGGCATGTGAATGTTCAAAATTTAAATGTATAGATTTATAGGGGGTGGTGATAGTAGTGTTTACAAGGAAATTCTTGATAAACGGCCGTACAAAAATTTAACCGTAGAAAAGGTTGAGTGCAAAAATCACCTTCTGCGTAATTTTTGCAACAAACTTAGAGAATTAGTAACAAAACCAGACAAATTTTGTAATGGAGTGTAATAAGTAGCCTTCTTTTTTTTAAATATAATATGTATAAACTATATTTTGTTTATATTGCCTAAACCATTAAATTTATACAAGTCATGTGATTTGAATAAGCTGTTCAATCATTTTACTATCTGAACTATTTCATAAGATTCTAATAATATTTAAATATCCCATAGTTTATACAAAATATGTCACAATACGATTACAGTCTTACAGTAGTTATTAATAATGAATACTAAGACGGGTACGACAGCTAGTATTTAAAATAGATAAAATTGTTTTGCGAATATGTTTTTTGTAAATATAATTTGTGTTAAATTTATTTAATTATAACTGTATAATTAATAATAATTACCTCCTAGTTTGGCAGAAGGTAAATTAATTATAATACATGTCTTTTAAATAAGTCTACGGCACAAGAACGTTTGTTGAAAGGAGACTTTTCGTATTATTTATGTTTTAAATATTATAAAAAAAATATTTTAGAATACAAATTGTGTATTAAAATCATTTATAGATTAAAATAAAAAATAATATTTCAAAATTAATTATATAAACTGAATTAAAGTTGTAATAAATGGTCTTTATAAATTATCACTTTTCAAACTCGGAAATATTGTATAGGCCTAAATCATTACTTTCTCTTATATCAGACCAACCACCAAACTACTGAATTTAGATACCAACATAAAATAAGGATTCTGAACTGAAGCCACGGTAAGGCAAAGGAATGAAATGAAGTATTGTGTTAAAACTGTCTATCTCTGTCACTCTGTCTGGTGTGCCGGCGAGATGGAGGGGGCAAAGGAGAATTCGCAGTGACAGTTCAGTTTGTTGTCGGGCACTGATACAGGCAGCGCTTACGGAACAAAAAGTAACTAAATTGTGATTTCTCCCCACGGTTAAGCATGACTCTTAAGATGCTTTCCTTCTAATCAATACACATAAGCTTCAAGTGGTGATAGGTGTAGGGAGTGTGATGGGTAAGTAAAGCAATAGCGGCTACAGCTTTGTGACTGGTGGCGGGAACCAAAAGCCAGATTGCTAGCACGATGAAACATTGTCTTTTCTTTTGAAAAAAATGTTTAAGGATATGCCCTTAGTAACGTACCTGGTTTATACCTCTACAGATACACCATACATACTGTGACGTGACTTTCTGTACGATATCGCGAGGTCGTAGAAATCCAAGAAAACCTGTTGTTCTCTTGTTGGTGAAACTGTTTATTAGGTGTACAGTACATGACTTTCATCTGAAAACCATTCAGTTTGTAGGAACCCAGGGTCTTCGTAGTTTGCTAACATAGAGGCGCAATAATCAATATTGCTTTTATGTCCCTTACTTTTAATGGTTGACGAGTTAGTATTCTATAATTAAATTCACAGAGGTGTTTAAACTTTCTCCTAGACAAGTAATACTGACGTTTATTTTTCAAAGATGACCGGTGAAATCTTCTTTTCAGAGACTGTAGGATTGCTGAAGAAGTGACCGTGTTTAGACGGGCTACACACCTTTACGTTTAGTCAAAACCCGACGGACCTGACGATAGCACTTATAGTTCCGGCATTATTTCTTTTACTCGTTCTGGAAACTCTACAGCAATTTGAATCAAAGTTCACTAAAAACAGTATAAGTAAGAAAATGCTTTAATACGTAATTGTAATGTTCAATTTTATTTCTAAACGTCTTTAATTGTAAATGAAAACAGAAAATATGACTAACAAAATTTAAAGAAATTAATTATGACAGTGTTAATTATTAACAGTTTAAATTTAAACTCAATTCATAACTCATTTAACTCAGGAAATATTAGACGTATCTTTTTAATGAGTTCGGACTGCGAATTCGAACGTAAATAAACACGATGCCGGACTCTGCTATTAGTAGAAATTTTACATCCCTTAACAAAATACATGTACACAAACAATACTCACTTTATAAAATTCTGTAGTACATAAATACCGTACTTTACATCAAACGGATATTCGACATACATCGATGTTCGATACATTGCATCACTAAATGTGTTCGTTAGATCGATGTATTTTAAATCGACGAAAATATATAAACATGAAGTTCTATCTTGACAGTCTTTAGTGTATGTTTACCTGCATTCAACATTCAATAGCAGAATGTGCTTAGGTTGGCAGCACTACTATATTTCATAAGAAAATGGTCTAACAGTAAATTACACCCATCATATTCATATTGCGCACCGTATGGTAACTTTTAAACTTTGTTTAGGGCGTTCATAAATCTCACACGGGATTTATTCCCACTTCTGTTTATTCACGTAACCCGATACATGTAAATGTTGTAAGATTTTTGAAGGTTACATCGAGTAAGGTTATTTGAGTCTACGAGTCTTCCACAAGATGGTTTAAAAGTTAAGCCTTCGTCAGTTTCTCGAAGAAGAGTCTTTTTCTAAAGTTCGTCTCTTCATTTTTCTGTGTCCTTTTAAAACTCGTGTTCTTACTGCCTCTATAATTTTCTAAATTTGTACTAGTGCATATTTTTCCTTTCCCATGCAGTTGCTACGTTTGCATTTCCTAGAGAAAAGTAACGTAGAACATTGCACGTGTATTTCACATCTATTTTGTCACGGAAGTTCTCACACAATGTCCGGGAATTGTAACTTAATAGTTAACACTGCTGTTTCAGCATCCGTTGTAATCTGACTAAACAGTAGTGGTCTTCACAAATTTTCTAATGACTTTGGTTAAATTTTGGAATATATTCTTCGCGTTTTGTTTTTAATATTATTATTTAATTCTTTTGGTATTTACCTGACAGTGTGCTTCATCAGCCATTATGATCCTCTTTCCAAAAGTCTGATTGGCTTAGTTAAATCCAATTTTGTAGCATATCGTCAAACAACTTTGAAAATCACTTAGTTTCAAATTGTGGGATACCTGAAGTGTTTAAGGAAACAACTACAGATCTTTTCTCAGGATTTTTCGCACTTTTTCTTCATTGACACCAATTTATCGTGACACTGCTACAGATTTCATTGAACTGTTTGTGATTGCACCTCTCACCCTTTCGACGGTTTCTTCATTGGGTACAGATGATCTACCACTAACCGTACGTTTAGCATCGATCACACTGCCTCCGTTGGAGATATGCTCTGACGTTAAGAGTAGATCTAATTGTTATACAGACGTTCATAATCATCAGTGCCTTTCGTTTTGGAACATACTGTAATTTCTTCTGGCTGGACTTTAAGGTTCGGATCCCTAAATTCAAAACGGCTAAGTTGGCTACAATATCAATATTACCTTAAACCTAACCATACCTTCACTTTTAAGAATATTTTTGTGTTGTTTTCGTCAAAAAACGAAAGCTGTATTTTTTTTCTTAAAGAAAAATAGATTGTGGGAGTTGATTGCTAAGGCTTTTTGCAATATCTCTTTTAGCAAATGAGTAAACAAAAAATAAAGTTGACTATTTATATCATACGTTTATGAAAACAATACAGCGATTTTTGAAAATGTATTCGGCAATCAATATCCGCATATGGTAGTACTCAGATTCAATATGGTGGACAGGTATATTAACCCTAGAACTTGCTGACGGTACCGTCACTCCAACACATTTGTAACCAGTGATTGTATTGAATATTTCACCCACTAAAAAGACAGACACCATTTGAAGTTAATATTTCAAACTTTAATTTTTGTATTTACAATTTCTTTCTAAAACGTATATTTCCTTGTGTAATCATCGTTTCAGTTTACTTGTTGTCAGAACAACTGTGACGTAACACGCCTATACGGGCGGAATTCCAGTTTCTTTGTCCCTCATTACAGCCCGCCCAGTATTTTTTCTGAGTTAAACCTGTATACCGTTTGATTAATCCCACCTTCTACTATCTGAAACCATCCAATCAAAATGCAGTCAAACAGTTCTAAAGCTAGGGGGAATTTTGTAGACCCTTGCAATTGGTCAGATTTCAACCAATAAAACATCACATTTTCGTTCAAGATATCTCTTATGATTCGAATTATGTCAATAGACTTGTTTACATCTATTTATAGACCAAAGTTGAATCATTTGACTGGTTGGATGTTATTCAAACAGCAGTTGAAAGTATATATTTGCGCAGAATTCATACTACCGCTTGAGATTGCAAAACAAGGCTGTTTCTATTGTTTTAACGGTCATTTTTGAATTTCTTTCGTCCGCACGAAGTTTCATTTGTTTCATCTCACTTTTGTAATTCAATTGATTCTAAGTAAAACACTTTTATGGGTAATATACAAGTATACAGTTCTTTTCTTTGATTTATTCTCTATACTTTGTTATAATAATATTTTATTTTTGGGCAAAGCAAATATTCCTAAATTACGTTTCAAACCATGCCTGGTTTTGTTGGCACCCTTGTAGTTAGAACATAAAAACTAGTGCTTTAAAAATAAGAAATTTGAAATTGGTAAATGTTTTTATACTGTTCTATTTAGAACTAAATTAGGAAACTTTTTTACATTTATGGAAAAAATTACAAAACATGTTTACTACTTTTTATGGAAACCTAGAGTTGAACTTTTATTTTTCGTAACTAAACATTGTTTGTTTCTTGAGCTAATAACTTTGTAAATTTTACATGTATCATTTTTTTATTGGCATATATAAATTCTTTGAACCTTTCTCTACAAAAAATCTATAGAACACTTTTAAATTGGGGTTCATTTACTGTTTTTGGCGACTTTTTGAAAAAATGCTTTCACGCGCCAAAAATTAATTTTCGTTAACATTGCCGGCTCAAGGGTTAATATTGTTTCCACTAAGTTTTAAATAAATGTAATTAAATTGGTTAGTCAAATAGATGAGATGTAGGTGTAATGAAGTTACAGAGGTAGGTCAAACACGTTCATTACGATCTCATATACTACACCGTGACGTTTTGACATGGTTGTTTTTATTATTATTCATGATCCACTGAATTTTAATAAATACTTAGTTTATTAGAGCATATCTCAAGACGTAGAAGAACTTGGAAGTTTTCCATTTTTATTCACGATCCACTGAATTCTAATAATCCCCTCAGCGTCTTATGCGGGTTCTTAGGCAACGTACACGAAAGGAATCACAACTGGCAGTACTAATCCAACAAATTCAAAGTTTCAAAGTAAACGCCGGGTATTCTAATTGGCAAAGCTGGCGCGTTGCAAGTTTTACTTTATCCAACTTTTCTTGTAACAAAACAAAGCTTGACGTCCCATTTCTTACCACGTGACTTTACTGGTGCAAACTTTTTTATACGTTGGCAAGAAACTTAATTAAATTTGTGTTCAAGGGGAGCGCCTATATTGCCGTGTAAAAACTCCGAACTTTATGTACGGTTAAATAAGAACTTAAATTTGGTTTTCCGTTTAAAGTAAACCACTTTATCCCTTTAAGGACCAAGAAGTGATAAATCTGAAACAAACTATATATTTCTTTATTTTTGTGATTAACTAAGGTTGTTTAGTAAAAAACGTTTTTTCTTCTTTTTTTTTAGTAAATATAGCCTAGATTCGAACTCAGCATCTTCTGATCAGGAAGACGCAACGTTATCCACTAGGCTACCGCTTGATTAAAGAAAACTGACAAATTAACAGAACTTCAGTTACTTTACTATCGGTTTAAATATTACGTGTAAAGCAAAAGTAAAGTAAAAGATAGTTTATTAGCACCATCTAGGAGTGGTTATAAGAAGTTTGCTTGGTTGCTCCTTAAGTTTGAATCTGTATAATTTGTACGTGTGAGAGGTTTATAATAATAACTTAGATCAGTTCTTATTCAGTTAAGTAATTAATTTAAAGCAATATGCTACCCTTTTAATACAAAATACTGACAAATGAAAGACTAGAACATGTTTTAAAAAGTTGGGGAAATCACACCATATAAATTGACAATTGAAAGCAAGTACTAGCCAAGCAAGTCCTGCTTTCTGGTGGCATTTGTTGGAAATAGGTGTAGATCTGATGTCTTAAAGAACTACAATCAAATGGTACTCTAAAGTACCTCCAGGCCTCAACTTGTAGATAAAGCCACTGTTACCAGTAGAGTCTGGGGCACTCTGGCGCCAAAAGTGGTGGGGGAAGGTCATTGACCTTGGGCCACGCCCCCTTTTTTTTGGGTGTTTTTTTGGGTCTTTTTGGTTCCTAACCCAAGCCACGCCCCCTTTTTTTGGGTGTTTTTTTGGGTCTTTTTGGTTCCTAACCCAAGCCACGCCCCCTTTTTTTGGGTGTTTTTTTGGGTCTTTTTGGTTCCTAACCCAAGCCACGCCCCCTTTTTTTGGGGTCCTAACCTAACATTTTTGGATTTTGGGTTTTTTTTTTTTGGGGGGTCCTAACATTTTTTGGAATTTTTGGATTTTTGAAGATTTTTGATTTTTGGAAATTTTGGGAATTTTGGGGAATTTTGGATTTTTAAAGATTTTGGGGAATTTTGAGCCTCCATCTTTTTTTTGGCAGCCATCTTGTTTTGTAATAATTAATATTTAATTTAATTTAATTTTTTGCTTTGAAAAAAGTTTGGGTGTCGCCGAGAGTCGAACCGGGTATCACCATGACCCGAGTCCGCAGCGCTAGCGGTTAAGCTAGGCCGACTCTGTTGAGAATGTACTGTTTTGTGAAGTATATAAGTTTACCATCCGTCAGCAACCTTGTGTGAGATACATGGTGTTATAGTGTCGTTGGGATATAGTATAAATTGCATTATAACAACCCAAACATTACCGATCGTTCCTGAATCCGACCGAAGGTCACTTAGAGAAATTATTAGCTTTAAATTGTTATAGTGATGTCGGGATATAGTATAAAGTGCATTATATAAACCCGAACACTACCGAATGCCCCCGAGTAAACCCGAATCGGACTTAGTCAAAATAAAGACTTGCAAACCGGTATTTTCCGAACGTAAGGCTCTACCGCAACCCCCGAAATTCGTACTTAGGCTAAATAAAGCTTAGACTAACCATAGGCGCCCCCGCACCCCGTGCGTATGATTTACACTATTTCTACCGGTCTTACCCGAACCAAAACGACGGACTTGACCGAGCTTAGGCTTCGCTGTACCCCGAATTATTTTTATAAAATGTGTTATATTGTACGGAAAACCGAGCTAACCCGAACGTAAGATTCTGCCCGAGTTCAACCGAAGGGCACTTAGCCGAAATAAAACTTAGGTTAACCATAGGAGGGAGTTGTAATAAAAGACGACAAAAGAGCTCGCAACGGTTGCTATTTAATGTATAGTCAGCTATTCAAAGCGTACGGTTAAAACATTTCTTCCGATAGTGTTCGCGCTAAGTTTGTCCACGGAGAAATACTGCTAAACTCCACAATGGTGCGACACGTCTTTGTCTTACCTTTGAAAGAAAACGATGTAATATTTAAAAGACATATAAGTGGACAGTTACATTTCATACTAGGACGTGATATAAATGTTTTAGTGTCAGATCTAGAAATTACAAAGTATAAAGTTCGTGGACAAAATTTAACTTTGAACGTTTCTATAAATAGTTTAAGGCATAAAATTGTTATTCATAGGTTTGATTTGCGTGTCAAAATGGAAGTAGTTATAAACTTTCCGTGTAGTGAAGAAAATGTTTGGCGGATTTACATAGCTACAAATTGTGATGGAGGTATAGAGAGAATATCAGCGCTAAACAATATACGTCACCAGGCTCTGTTCAGAAGACTCCTCGACGACGACGATGACGACGTAAGGATCTATGACAGCGATGATGATGGCTATGAATCAGGAAGTGGGCAATACGTGGGGCGTGCCGAGGAAAATGACATTATTGTTGATAATGAAGTTGAGGAACTTCTTGATATTATGTAAATTTTGTATTTATAATATTAATATATGTAACGATGTCTACAGTTAAATATAAATTAGTTATATTAAACAAAGTGATACTAATTATTTCTTATCCTGTTTAACTGTGTATTAAAAAATGTATGTATTAAATTAACATTTTGGCTACGTCAATTAGATCTGGAAAGAAAAATCACAAGCAAAGTATACCGTTTCTTAATAAAATATTTTATAAATTATATATAATAATTGGAAATTTATTAAGTGTATAAAGTTTTTTATAAAATTTAAATTAATTGATTAGTAATAAAGTACTTGTATTTGCACACGGAAACACTACAGTAAACTATAGATGCTGACTAGACATTCCAATATTTAGCAAATGTAATGTAAATCTTTACACAATGCTTATTCAACATCCGGTCTCATATTACAAGGCTTGTTTAGTGCGTGCAATCGTCGGAACTATTCATATTGTATGACTGGTAGGACCACTTTGATCATCATGCATATAAATATAATAGCAACCGTTTGTGAAGACAATCATGGAATCGGTAGTAAGGGGCGAACACCATGGGGTCGAGTACCGTGGGGTGTTAACGTAAGGCTCTGCCGCATCCCATGCGTATGATATAACTGTTTCTACCAGGCTTTTTCAAACATAAGGCTCTGCCGCAACTCTTACAAACCGTAACTAACCGAAATAAAACTTTAGCTAATCTTAGGCTCCACCGCACCCTTGTGTATAATATACGTAATTACATAACCAAACTTATTCGATTACGCCTGTATTACTTAACGTTAAAACTTTCTCTATCTAATATTTGTTTCAATATAAATTCTCCATATGTTTGTTGGTAGACACGGTAGCTGAGTAACACAATCACGGTTTTAGCTTTTACATTAAAATTATTAATAATTACTCTAGGTTGTGTATCGTTTAATCGAATGGTTATTAATAAAATGTCTCTGTTTTTTAACGCGAAGCTTTATACTCGATACTTTACCACTTCTACGACCTTAGGCTCTGCCGCACCCTTGATTTACATCAAAACTTTCGATAGTGATTTTATGTTTTAAATTATTTACTAGCACGATTATACTTAACGCTTTTCCACCGAATTTTGTAGTCTAATACTTTTAACTCACTAAAATTTCTGTACATTGTTATAAAATCGACACCCCAGCTATATGCTGACCAGACATTCCAATAGTTAGCAAATGTAATGTAAATCTTTTACAAATTTGGTGGCCCAGGCCTATCCGATCTTTTTTGAACTAAAAACTTAGGCTTCGCTGTACTCGTGACTGTTTATACTGTACAAACCTCGCATAGATTGTACTTTGAGGTTATGTTACAACTTCAATTATTTATTATAATTACTTGCCCGAACGTAAGGCTCTCCCGAGTCCAACCGAACAACACTTAGCCGAACTAAAAATTTGGCTAACCTAACCTTAGGCTCTGCCACACCCTTGTGTATGATATACGTAATTACATAACCAAACTTAAGATGTAGACTTACACATTCCAAACGAATCAGCAAAAATTTATGTTAGCATGTGTAGAACGCCGAGTCGGCAGAATTGTATCCGTTGTACTGTCTAATGAATTCGCTGATTCTCTACCAGAACGCGCTACCATCGGACGGGTTAATATTTCTAAAACTCTCTACCAGAATGCGCTACCGTCAATACCTTGTAAGAAATAAATTACATTTAAATTCTGTTTTATTATTTCCCCATATAAACCATGGTTGCTATTAATTGCTAGTTTTCAATACACAATGTTGTGCAATAGCCTCTAACACCATTGTACTAAAATCTCGTTACACAGCGTTAATCCGGGAGTCAAGGCGGTCACTGACCCCTAGACATGTACAAAATCCTTGTCACTCTTTTCCAAACACTTTTTTTCTTGTTCACATTAAAATGACAATTTTATAACAGTTACAGTAAAGAAATGGTTATAGGAATGACTCATTAAAACAACTTTGTTACACAAATACAGTTTATTATTAATAATTCCCTCTCATTACAACACTAAAGTATTTACAGTAATAACGGCTATTAGAATACAATTTACATTGGATATAAATAAAAATACAATGTTTTGGCCATTCGCCCTGCCAATAATTTCGGTGTTTACAGTCCGTGTTGTTCTTTTAACTTAAGAAGAGAATCGTAATAATATTTAGCACTTTTTAAGGCACACTTACTGTCGTATTGAAAGTGCTGAGGTAATATACAATTAACCTCTGTACAGTGCGAGTATCTTTCCATCTCTGGTAATTCTTCCACGTCTGGCAGAAGCTTTCTCAAAAACTGAGCTTTTTCCAATCCTTTTGTGAAAATTATGGAAAACGGTTTGCAAAGCGTGCGTATCACGTCTTCGTCGTAAGGAACGTCACCTTCTTCCCAGCCGATATGATGATAGTTTTTTTGTAACCAAAGGGCTGTCCTCCGAGCGCCACTATTAAGTTGATCAAATGTATAAGGCGGTTTGAAAACAACGACACTGGAGAAATGCTCACCGACTATAGCAAACTCTTTGACTATAAACTTATAGCTGTTATCGTGGTAACCGTGAAACTCAACTACTGCATGCATATTTTTTGAACAACTTCACCTCTTCGTACAATCTGTCCACTTCGGGGAGTGTGCTGGAAACGAGTTCGTCTGTGGTCAGGCACTTAATAATGTATTCGCGCAAATCCTCCTCGTAATAAAATAATTCTTTAATACGAAGGTTTATCAGAGGTATGGCGTCTTTAAACAGCCCCCACTCCGACAGGTTCAAGTTTAAAGAATGCTGACCGTCATTGAATGTAACATAACGTTTTCCAAACACCGTTGCTACTCGAATATTTCCAACACTTAGAGTAAAACCGTGAGTAGCCTTTCCTTCAAGAGCAGAAGTTATGTCCAAAAGTAATATTTCGTTAAACACTTCGTCTGTAAAGAAAACAACATTTTTACCCGCCTTAATCAACAACCCTAGGCTATAACCCGTATGCTGGAATAGTCCTGTTGCTGCGATTTTTGTGCACTCGGAATTTAGGAAATGTACTGATTTTAAGAAAATACCCAACGATGTGTTAGGTAGACTCCCTACGACCATCCTCTCTGGCTCCATGATCGTTACTGAAAAGTTACCTGAATTTCAAGCTTGGTTTACTACTGACCTATAGCGAATGGGGGTATCGCTAATGTCGGTGAATATAAACGCTGTATAAATTCTGGAAAGTTTTTGTGTTTTTCGGTTTAAAAGGCAGAAAGTAGAACTACAAGCGCGTCCTTATTATGCTTTTTATTTTCGTTTATTGCTTGTACAATACTTGTAATTGCCCGCTTTAGCTCGTCTTTGAATGACGCAAAGTTCATTCGTTTTAATTTGGCTCCTTAGCAATTGTGACAGCATAGTTGTCCATAATGCCCATGGCTAAATTACCTATACGCTTATAATTACAGTCATAGTATTCGCACATATTAATAATATATTTTTTTTAAGTTAATGTATTTTATGACCCACGTTTTTAGTTCATTCAATTGTCGCAAATTTACGGCATCTTCGTACCCTAAACCATTGGACATACCTACAATACTTTTACTATTAACATTAAACAACC
>JAGFPH010014468.1:11467-23576 GCA_018207615.1 Philaenus spumarius | reverse complement strand
GTGGCTTTTGAGTTTGCAGAAAAAAATCAAATCCCCATAAATTTTCTGAAACTGAACGCATGGCAGGCAGGGACTGGTTTACAGGATTTTTAAATCAAAACCCCACCTTAAGTGTAAGGAAAGCAGAAGCTACTTCTGTAAATAGAGTCACTGGTTTTAACCGAGGAGAAGTGAAAACATTTTTTGATAATTTGGAAGAGATTTTAAGCAAAAATAAACTCACACCTGATCGCATTTATAACGCGGATGAAACCGGAATAACAACAGTAACAGAACCAGGAACCATAGTGGCAACTAAGGGCAAAAGAAGAGTTGGGTCAGTAACTAGCTGGGAGCGGGAAAAACTGGTAACTGTAATGTGTACAATGAGTGCTGCTGGAACGTTTATTCCGCCCATGTTTATTTACCCTCGTAAGCGGATGAGCCCTTTGTTACAGAAAGGAGGACCACCCTGTGCAATATATGAATGTTCAGCTAAAGGATGGACAAATGAGGCTCTCTTTACAACTTGGTTGAGACATTTTATCCACCATTCAAAATGTAGCATGGAAAATATTGTCTTGCTCATTTTGGATAACCATAATAGTCATGCAACTTTAGAGTCTTATGAACTTTGCTGGGCCAATGGTGTTATCATATTATCTTTACCGCCACATTCTTCGCATAGAATGCCGCCTCTAGACGTCAGCTTCTATGCAACTTTGAAAGCTGCATTTAAAAGAGAATGTGAATTGCACATAAAAACAACACGGCTTTTAAGAATAACACCATATGATTTGGCAGAACTTTTTAATCGAGCTTAGGCAAGGGTTGCAACCATAGGTGTGGGAGTTTCTGGATTCAGAGCAACTGGAATACATCCCTTCAACCCCAATGTTTTTTCTGATGATGACTTTTTTGCAGCTGATGAATTTCTGAACCAGACTAACATTTCGCTTCCAGTAATGGAAAATGACGAAGCCGGGCATCAGGAAGGCCTACCATCCACCAACTCAGCAAACAATGAACAACAAAAACAAAACGCCTCATTGATTCCTGGTGATGACAACAGTGGTGTTACTTTTGAACAATTAATTCCCCTACCAGGCTCCAGTACCTCTAAAGAACACTTTAAACCAAGAGAAAAGCAACATTCACAAATTTTAACGTGCACTCCTAAAAAGAAAGAGCTACAGCTTGCAGTTGAAAAGAAAAAGGTAAAACAACTGGAAAAAGAAAAGGCCACCTTGAAAAAGAATACTAAAGACCTGCTACAAAAGTTAGGCCTGTCTGAATCTGCTAAACAAATTGGAAAGAAAATTGATGTGAACAAACGTAAGACGAAAGTTAAAGAAGAAAAAGCTGGTAAGAAAGTTAAAGATGGTAAAATAAAAAAAAGTAACTGTAGACCCAAACGTAAGAAGAAAACCTTTTCATCTTCTGATTCTGAAGAGGACCAACCTGAAAACATGATGGTTTTGTGTGACGACAATGAACTGGATGACATGCCTGGAGGCCAAGGCGAGACCACCTGTTTCATATGCGAAGAATTTGGTCAAGATGGTGAAGAATGGTACAGGTGCACCAATTGTGGAATTTGGATACATGCCCTCTGTAGTGCAGCAGACTCTCCAGAAAACTTCCTATGTGATAGGTGCATTTTACACAACACGGTTTAAAAAAAAAAATGAATTAAAAACACTTTTTTCCAAGTTTTTAATTTTTAGTAACTTATGTGTGTTTTTTCTTTTCAATATAAATAAATAAGACTGAATCCTAGATCAATAGGACTATAATCATAAAAGACTGATTCTGTATCTAATGTATAATTCTAATTTATAAGTTTATTTTGAATTTAAATTTAACAAACTGATTTATCCTAACTGATTTACGACTTATTTTTTGTTCTAATAAATATTCATGGTATTTTTCCCTTTAAAATTGTCTACTCTTTACTACCTATGTCACTTTATGGGTTTTCTAATGTTACTTTATAAAAAAAATATGTTGTCGATATTCTCCATATAAAATGCATGGGGAAATACATACTGCCATTACCCCAAGGGGTTGGGGAACGCCGGTAGGTACAAGGTGTCTAGTTTTTAGTTTTTTTATTATTAAGTTATTAAGGTAAAATTTCACATTTCATATTTCAGTAAACTAAAATAGATTACCTATACATTTCAGTTTTTAAAATCAATATATTTTAAGAAATGCACACTTTATAGCCAAACCCGCTTAGCCTACCGGTATTACCCCTTCCTACCCTAAATATTGTGAATCACACGCAATTAAAAAAAAAAAAAAAAATTTAGATCCGAGTTATACGGCCCAAAAACGCAGAGTGAGTTTCGCCCAATTCGATTTATGTGTCCCTTTTAGGCTTACGTAAATTATTAAAGGCTAAAAAGTTATGAGTCATAAATTATCAGTCATGAGTTAGAGTTCAAAGGGTACAAGTCGAGAGCAGTTCTGTATTAACGATAAGATACATGTATCAATGGTGCGGAGTTTTAATTTCGCGTGGTGTCTGATAAGAAACTAAGTTCATGGCGTGTTCTTGAACAATTTAAAGGTTTTTTAATTTCGCTGTTATTAAAATTGTTGTCATTTTTTGCATAGTGTTCTCAAAATTATACTCGCTCTTTTTCAAGTTTAGTTTTCTGTAATCTGTTAACCATTATTGCGCCCGAGAATTTGTTGTGGAGGTGCGAGCCTTGTTCTGTAGATCGGAGCGATGATTAAGCTAGATGATTATTTGAAGAAGGTAGAGGAGTTAACGGCTGAAAATCGTCAACTCAAGAATTCAGCGGATCAATTGCAGACCAGGTTGGATGATGTGGAACAATACATTCGTATAAATTGTGTTGAAATACAGGGAGTGCCTGAAAGAAAGGGCGAGATTGTGTTAGAGCTAAATTGGTCAAGCGATTGATTTTCCAGTGACAGAACCGATGGTTGACAATTGCCATCGTTTAGGAAGAAGAGATCGGGGCCCTGCGGGTATTATAGTTAAGTTTGTTCGCAGACTTGATAAGGAAGAATTTCTGAAGAAGAAGCGAGCTAAGAGAGACCTCACCACCTTACATATGGGACTTCCGGACAGCGAGGCTGTGTATGTCAACGAGTCGCTATCGCCTATGAGACGAAGGTTGTACGCTATGGTAAGGGAGGCGAAGAGGTTGAAGAGCTACGCCTTTGTGTGGACACGGGGAGGTAAAATATTTATGCGTAAAAATGAACAAAGCCCTTATATATTAATAGCAAGTAAATCTGACATAGACAATTTATATATTAAAAAAATTCCTGATTTTAGTTCACTCACTTCCTGAAGTTAATACTTAACCGATTTTGATGATTCTTTTTTTATTTAAAAGATAATTTCCAGTTCTAAGTCACTGTGAAGCTAAATATTTGATTTACACTTTTATTTTAGTTTTATTCCGAGTTTTAAAAATGCATCAGTAGCCTATGCTACAACTAGGCTAAATAGGAAATACTGTAATTTGATTTTAAACAGCTGATAAACTAATTGAGTTTCAAATAAATAAGTTGTTTACTTTAAACTTACTCAAATGTCAACAGATGATTTGATTTAGGTTATGTTATTGTTGGTGTGTTTTAGGTCTGATTTGTAATGTTTATTGTTGATTCAGTAATCAGCTGTAGTCTCTAATATTTTCATTGGCAGTTTATTTCAAATTTTAAATCAATTTTTAGGTTAGGGTTTTATTAAAGTGTAGACCTGAGCCTTGCTGACTATACAACGGGGTTGGGGGGTGGGGAGTTGGCGTGCGGAGCACGCAGGGGTCTCCCCTAGTTTAATTTAAACATGTTCTTGGCATTAACCTAAAAATATGGTTTATATTTGCTTAGAATATTTAATATCGTTTACTTTTTGATTTATGTAGAAATAGGTTTGTTACAAACCTTTTTTAATATTCTATTTGAGTTGATATTATTATTAATATTAGTACGGCTTATATTAAATAAAACAAGGCTGGTGCCATCTTTACCATTATTTCGATGTATCTCTGTATTGCCTCTTCGCTGTCTGTTTATTTACAAAGTCCTTAAAATATTTTACATTAGGAGTCGGGGTTCTTCATTTTCTGCAACACAATTGATTAATTTTTAAGATGCAAAAGCAAAGCAAAGGTACCTAAAGCCAGATATACAATTTCTTCTCTGTAACTGCACCTAGATTCTATAATAAACTTCCTGAAGAAATTAAAATATGCAGTAAACTAAGGAAATATTTGATTCTCCTGAAGAACTGGCTATTGAGCAGGGCTTGTTGGATGTGGTCGTGTGATGATCTATGTTGTATGTGTGAGTGGTTGTGTGAGAGAGATGGAAGTACAGTAGTTTTGAGCCTGTGTGTGTAAGAGAGTGTGGATGTGCAATGTGCGATTTAAATTTGGATACAGTACAATGTTGAGTGTTTTTTATATATGATTACTGTTAAACTTTTTATCGTATATAACCTTTTACATAAGTGCTGTTAAACCTTTAGTTAGTGTTGATATGTTTGTTTAATTTCTTATTGTTAATTTGTCTTTAAAAAATTCTCCCGCTATTTTAATGTTTTTCCCATAATACATTATTTATTTTTTATTGTAAATTTAACTGCTCCCAGAAACCTTTTTTTCTTACTCTTTTTTTCTTTTTCTTTTTGCTATAAATAAATAAATTAGCATTTATTTCTGCAGCCTCAAAACGGGCTTGCTTGCCCTAGAGGTTGCAAAATATTTTATTCCCCGTATGGAAACTATTCTCTGTTAATTTTTTTTAAGTTAAGTTTTATGTCATATTACAGATAGTTATTTTATTTTATGTTATGTTTAAGTTATGTTCCTATTTTATTATTTTGTATGTGTTTGTATATATTAAAGAATAAAATAAATATCTAAAAAAAATCCCGTTTTCCGCCAGTTTGTTACCATAACACCTGAACGAACATACAAATTACAAATCAGGTTTTGAGATATAGTTAACATCTATGAGTATGCCTACATTTTACATAATGCTTACTGTTTTGATATATAGTTAACGGTTAAACCAATGTATACAGTAAATTAAAACACAGACGATCTTGTCAAAGTGTTGATCTTTTGCTCCAAATCAGTTGTTTTATTTATAATAGTCGCGTGTCACGTTCGCAAAACCCTTAATTTGTCCATAATATTTACATTTGTTCTATTTACTTAAATATAAAGACTAAATATTTCCGGGATCAAAAGTAGCCTAGATTAATTTCTAAAAAGTCCTCTACATGAAAATGAAAGTTTCGGCAAAATTGGTTCAGCCGTTCCGGAGATTAGCCCGGACAAACAGTAGACAGACGGACGGACAAAAAATTAAAAAATGAATGTTTAGGTTTTGATAAAGTTTGAATAACCATATTATGAGCTTAGAAAAACGTATTTATTTCGAAATCACAGACACTTAAATGTTATTCATATCTACGCTATAGATTATAAGTTGTCTGTATTATTTTGTCAATATCCTTATCAAAATAGATTTTCAAGTTTATTAGGAAAACTATAACATAATGTAAAATACATGTGCAAATAAATAAGCCTACATATTATCACAGGCCTGGGTGTTATTTCTACACGTAAGCATTCAAGGTTGTCGTGGGTGATAACATGTGTTGTGCTTCGCCGACAAATTTCAATGATTAGGCCTAAACAAACAAATTTACACGGCACTGCGTATAAACATACCTTAAGCAGTCTGTTGTAAGTTCGTCTTCCAAATGTTGTCTAATCAAAATATTCTAAGTGGGCCCAGCTCTGTAGAGTTTGACACAGGCGTGGGCCTGGTGCCGAAACTGTTCTATTCTCTACAAAAAGCAACAAAGGATGTATTTCACGTAAGAACTTTTGTTTTACTAACTAAAATGTAACATGGAAGCTGAATTAATTTATTTTTATTTGACATTTAAAATTTACAAGTAGACTACTATTTGCAAGACTCTACACACACTTTTTTATATGTTCCGATGATATTTCTCTCCAAGCATCATTCTGCTTTCATATTTGTTTGTTAAGGGTCTGCTGTAGTGGCGACCATCTTGGATGTTTATCTCATAAGAGCAATGTTAAATTTCAAACCATTTATTTATTTTATTTTTTATTATACAATTGTTTGCAAGGTCTCATTTTAAGCACAATTACAATACGCATCCGTTTTGCATTTTAGATTTTTTTTAATGATTATCTTTTGTTATGTAATTGACATTTTATAAGTATAAAGTTTGAATTTTTCCTAACTCAATAAAAAATTAATAAGGAAAAGTAATTTGCAAGCCGGATACGAAATTTTATAAAGAATATTCAGTTTTTTTTCCAGCACTCAATTACAAAAGATGGATTTATAAAATGGTTTGAAATGAGGCAATGTCAAGGCGCTCAGCTGCAAGAAATTGCAATGTTTAGATACGGTTATAGAGAGAAGCGCTTGAGTTTCCGGTTGCTTTCTCTTTTACTGCAGCAGACCCTTAAATGGTCCTTAAGGAGAGGATCCCAAAGAATGGATAGGTTTCTCTAGGAATCTATTAATTTCATTAAATTCGCTTATGAACAATCCATATTCAATCACTGGAAAGTTAAAATCTTGAAAAACAATGGAACCTTCTAAAAATATATGTTACGTTTTATTTATGATAAAGGTGTAGGATTAATAATAACTTCAATACTAAGATTGTAGTAAATAATGTTAAATGTTCAAATTAATTTATTTCTTATATTTTATAACAGCAGTTATAATAATGGTTAAAAGAACCAGCAAGGCTTAGCTCTGCACTTTAAAACATTAACCTATAAAGCTAAAAATACAAAAATAATTGCTTTAAATTTTGAAATCTGCTGTTAATGGAAATATTGGAGCTAACCGGTATATTATCTGTTATTTTATTGAATTGGTTGCTATGGTAATTAATGTAAATACCGGTACATGTGTTGGTTTATCATTCTAGGCCTAACCTAAGAATTTTTCCGACTAAATTTACAAATATTGAAATAAAAAAAGGTTTTTTATCAAAATGAATTATAGCCTATGTTACTCAGGGATGGTGTAGCTTTTTATTAGTAAAACTATTTTTTCAATCGGTTCAGTGGTTCCAGAGATTACCCCCTACATACAAACAAACAAACTTTACCTCTTTATAATATAGATTTTACCTTGTATCCGTCGTGTGACTTCGTTCAGCGTTCGTTTATGACGCGTTTCGAAACATATGTTTCATCATCAGACATATGAAACATATGTTTCGAAACGCGTCTTAAAAGAACGCTGAACGAAGTCACACGACGGATACAAGGTAAAATTTGTTATATTCTATTTGTGACTTGGATACTTATACAATGATTTTAAACCACTTTCTATTATTGTCGGGAGCACGGAATACGGCGGGTGAGAATTTTTGCGCTGTTGCCAGATATGGGACTGGCAAAGCCAGGAACGGTCGAGAATCGCTTGCTTTGCATCACGATCTGACAACACTGAGCATCCAGTGTTGCCAGATAGTGGCACAGAGCAAGCAATTATCGACCGTTCTTTGATTTGCCAGTCCCATATCTGGCAACAGCGCAAAAATTCTCACCCGCCTTATTTCGTGCTCTCGACTGTAAGTTTGTTTAGAAGTCATAAAATTCTGGATTTTTATACACTTTTTTGACACCTATTGAAAATGCTTTAAACGAACAAAAACAGGTTAACATTGTAGTTTACAGACTAGCTTACAACAGTAAACAAATTTAGCTGATAGCTCAAAAGGTTTATTAGAAATGAGTACGTGTGTATCAGAAAGTTTGAGTTTTCGGTATAGCCAAAAAAACTGCAAACAAGGCCTGCTCATCCCACTAAAATATTCCAGCACCGTACTGAACAGTTGTTTCTTCCTTGTCGTCTTCCCTTCTTTCTTTTGTCTGTTTTTTCCCCTTTGTACACTCCAAAGCTGCTTTGTTTGCATCTAAAACCATTTTAGTCGTTTTGTTTTAGGCCTATTCAGGGGCGGCTCCAGGGGGGGGCCATGGGGGCCATGGCCCCCCCGAGAGCTCAGAATTTTTTTTTCGTATTTCAAATGCATCCATGTGTATATAATATTATTTATGAACCAATATCGGAAAAGCCATTTAGAAACAAGATTAGCAAAGACGAAACTTAATTCTTTATTTCTATATCATATTCACTTATATACAGTCAGACCTCGTTATAATCTCCTTCATTAGATTTGAAGAAAGCTTCTGATGTGATTCTTGACACCATTTCCGTTTTACAATCAAAGCCAAAATAATGTGATGTATTTGCAAATATTTTTATTGAAGTGAGAAATTTATGTTCGGATTTAGAAGTTGATGTAAAAATGCCACGATTAGCTGGGGTCCAAAGAAATCGACCAAAATATGCAACATCTGATCCGGAGGATTTCTTTAAAAACTCCATATACATTCCTCTCCTAGACAACATTGTTCTTGACCTTAAGTCTCGTTTTCCTAAGGACACAGTAGAATGTTTTGGACTTCAACTGCTAATGCCAACAAGCATCGTGAGAGAACCTGGGCCACCTCACCAGTCTGAGAAGATACAAGAGAAACTATGTGCACTGACGAACAAATTTTCACCGATACTCGGTCTAGAAAGCAGTCAAGTCCAAGTCCAAGCTGAATTCGACTTATGGAAAGCTAAATGGATTAGAGAAAAACCGTTTGGTGTAAAACTGCCGAATACAGCACTTGATGCATTAGAAGCTTGCGACGCAGATATTTTCCCAGCAATAAATTCTTTATTAAAGATATTGTGTACTTTGCCAGTAAGTGTAGCGTCTGCTGAAAGATCATTCTCCACGCTGCGTCGGCTGAAGACGTGGTTAAGGTCGAGGATGGGTGAAGAAAGACTAAGTGGACTATGTTTACTTCATACACACAGAGATGTAGAGGTAGATGTTAACAAAGTTAATTATTGATAGGTTTGCAACGTCTGGTAACAGAAGGTTGGATTTTGTTATTTAATTTGGAAATCATCGCAATTAAATAACTTAACTTATTGTGATGCAAGAACACGTCAATTATTTAACTCTTAATTCTCCATTATCAATACATATCATTATTCATTTTCATATTTAATTTTCAATTCAACCAAATCAATAATTTTATTTATAAGCTTGTATATATAACTGAATCTTAGTTTTTTAAGGTTAGTTTTTATGTTTATTGATATAATTTTATTTTGTATGTTTATGAATGGGTATAATTTTTTTATGCCTATGAATGTATTTTTTATGTTATTTTTTAGGCTTAAAAAGTTAGTTAAATTGTTTTAGTTTATTAATAAAATGTTGAAACTTATTTCGTTATTAAGATGAAAACATTACTTGTGGCATAAATAAAACATTGAACGTTTATTCTGAAAGTGATACTTATTTCCTGTTTGTGTGGATTGAAATAGTTTCATAACTACCCAGACCATAGAGTAAGTAATTGATCTGTTAAAATACTTTCTAGCATTCTATATTTCGAACGATAACATATTAGGCTGAACTAAACGTATAATCATAACAAAGTTGAAGTACATTATTTTATGTTACAGTAATATATAAAACAACATTCTTTAATCATGAAATTATTTAAATCTATAACAAAGTGTTAATAAAATCATTTGGGGGGGGGGTGACTAAAAGTTCCAACCAAACTTTCCCGTACATGGCCCCCCCCGAGAAACTGTCCTGGAGCCGCCCCTGGGCCTATTACACAGTTACTTCCAGCAGCAAGCGCACCGCAGAATGTAATGATAGCATCTAATTTTCAATGTTTTTATTAAAAAAAAGTTGTTTTGAGGAATCTGATCGACATAATGTTGTTAAAAGACTTGGGTTTTGGGTTTGTAGTTGCGTGCATTTTTAAGCAAATACTGGTCTGATAGGGTCTAATAAATATGTAGGTATTGTTTTATTTCTAACATATTGGCCTCAGACACTGTATGATTATGACTAATATAAATATATTTCTCCAATGAAATTAAGGGCTTTTGTTATCTGCACTATGATAGTTCTCCTTCGGAACTTAGTTCATGTTCATGCTGAGGATGAAATTTTGAACAAAAAACTAAATACTCAACTGACAAAATAAAGTTAACACTTTTCTAATGAAATTGTGTGGAAAATACATGTATTGTATTACATTTCAAAAATACAAAGTGCAAGACAAAAAAATATTGTTTAATTTTTTGAGTAGAAGGTCTCCTTATAAACAAATACACCAAAAGGCATATATCGGGAGGTGAGGATTGCATTATTGTAAAAGCAGACATTTTGAAGAAATAAAATAACGTACATGGTCCCGTTTCAAAATGGAAGCACTAAACTAAATTTTGTTCATATTTCAATTTATAATCCATACATTCAGGCACGTAGCCAGGGGGTGGGCTTATCGGGCTGCAGCCCACCCCGAAGTTTCCTGATACAACAATTTTTTTAAATTAGAATTATAAAATTGCATTGATATAGATATCAGTACAAATAAATTACACTGTCGTGTAATTTTGTAATACGACGGTGTTTACAAAAGTGTACGTCTTCAAACCTACAATAATAAATCTGCCATATTATCAATTTATTGTTAGTGAGAGCTTATTAGACTGCTAGAGAGAGAATGGCAATACGCAGAGCAGTGTGAGTGTATCAGCATTCGGCTTGGCGCTCAGGCTCGCTGTTTCCTGGAATTCTAATAATAATTTATCAACAGAAGTTTTGGTCCAGAACAGTTATGCACACCTTGGAAAAACAAATACACTGACTGTTTTAGACATATATATCAACTCTTATAAAAGCGAGTGTACGTCCGTACGTACATACATACGTGAGTAACTTATAATTAACATCTGATTTCACTCATCATCTGTAATACTTAAACAAATAGATTATACCAGCATAGATTATACATTTGGGGTTATGTTTAAAATTTTAATCGATATAAGTATTGTGAAGTTGATTTTCTTAAAATATGAGTTAAAAGAACTAATATAGGCTTTAGTAAGATTTGCTTTGTCTGCCTGTGATTTTTCACAGGGGTTTACTAGTTGTGTTATATTTTTTTGATTTCAATTACTTATTAAAAAATATTCTTTTCCGTGTGCTAAAAAGATTTCTAAAATTTTTGGGGGTATTTTATACCTCTTGGTTGGGGGTATTCCGTACCCCTCCCCCTTCCCGTTGTGGTTTACTATCAATCAGAATCAGCCCACCCCAAACAAAAATCCTATTTGTATGGAGCATGTGAAGTATTTTGCCTTGATGCATGCAAACACATCGACTGTTTCAGATCAATATAGACACACATGAACAGATCACATACGAGCAACTCTGGTATAAAAGCATCAGGATAGCCAGTGCTCTGCAATCCCTAGGACTAGGCTTCGGCAAAGTTGTAGCCATCGTTGGTACATACGGTTTAGAAGTGTACAGTGTTTATTTCGGCGCTGTCTTCACAGGTGCAACAGTGAGTTGTTTAAATCCTGCGTTCAAATCAGGTAATATTATTATTTAACGTTGTAATTTGTTTTTATAATTGATGGAACTTTTGTATTAAATTGATAAAAGAGTTCAGTATATTAGTATAGTGGTCTCTATGATTGTCTGATAATCTAAAGTGGAAAGTTTGTTGTTTACAAGAGTTGGGGTATTTTTTAGAAGGGATAGTTTCATTTTATATAATTTTGTTGTCGTTGATATAATTGTGTGACAATAATTGAACTACAACAGTAGGTAATACATTGAACTACAAAAATGAGGGTAAAGTGAACTATTTTATTGTCGGTAAACTGAGACAAAAAAGTCTTACACAAAACAAACTGACTTGCCAATTATTTAAATAAGTTCCGTTAAAAAGAGATTTTATTACAAAGTAATCATTTCATTTTAAATATCAGTTTTAATAACTGACTATTCTGCGCCAAGTAAAGGATAAACAGTTTGAATTATATTGTTCACAGTGGAAATAAATCAGTTACTGGTTAATTTAACCCCTGAATTTGTCTACTGCAGCGAAGAAACGTTCGGAGAAGTTGCTCCGGCTGTAGACGGCCTTCAGAAACGTCCTGTTATCATTGTCAACGGTGGAACAGCGCC
>JAGFPH010014467.1:0-23577 GCA_018207615.1 Philaenus spumarius | reverse complement strand
CATCCTCAGGTAAACACTTAACAACACAAAAACATTAATAAAAACATATAATAGCTCCGAGTGGAGATCGTTAAAATTTATTAAAAGTTCAATTTACGCATCTGACGTGCACGTCATGGAGGTTAGTCACTAACTGAAGCTGCTTCTGCCGTTATCTTATTTACTTGCCAAACTTTGTCCTGCCCTTCCGGCGTTAATGATGGTATCGAAGATTATATTTGAAAGGCTAATTGGTCGTTTAGCAAATGTGGAGCCGTGCTTATTCTGGCTTTGTAAATTTCATACTCTTCCAAAGTATTCATGACACGCCCCTTCTTACATACGTGCAAAATGCTCATATTATTGTCAAAATCCGTGTACGTATGTGTGTTATCAATAAGATGTTCGGCATAACTTGATTTTTTGGGGTTCAAAAGTTTGGAAGGTAGATGTTCTTTGAACCTTTTAATAAATGGTCATCCAGTTTGGCCTATGTAAAAACAGGGGCATTCGTTACAGGTCAATTTATAAACTCCTGTTTTCTGTTTATCGTCCACCTTGCAACGCTTTTCCGTGTTTAAAACATTTCCGAGTTTGTTGGTTGTTTTAAATGTGACAGTGATATTATTTTTAGCCATTACATTTCTTAGTTTGTGGTTTAATATGTCCCCAAACTCACATGTGATGTATTTTTGTTTATTCTCTGCTGTTAATTTTGGTCTTTTAAATTTAATTTTGTGATTACTGATCAATTTGTCTACCATGTTCACGTCATACCCGTTAGTCACGGCTATGTATTTAATTGTTTGTAACTCCTCGTTGTAATCGTCCTGGGACATGGGTACTGTTAAGAGTCGGTGAACAAAGCTTTTGTATGCGGCTCTTTTTTGTTCTTGCGGGTGATGGGAAGTTGCGTGTATCGTCAAGTCTGAGGTCGTTGGTTTTCTGTAGATCTTGAAAGAAATTCCGTCATGTGTTTTAGTGACAGTTAAGTCGAGGAAGTTAAGACTTTCATTGGTTTCCGTTTCCATCGTGAAATGCAAGTTAGGGTGCATACTGTTCATGAAATTACTTAAAAGTTGCAATTGTCTGTTACTGCCGTTGAATAGAATGATGGTATCATCAACGTATCTATGGTAAGATATTATTCTGTCTTTATGTTGGTTTGAAGTTGCGAAGATGTGTTCATTTTCAATGTAATTCAAAAATATCTCTGACAAGATACTGGATAGTGGGGAGCCCATAGCAAGTCCGTCACTTTGTGTAAAATACTCGTTATTGAAATAGAAATAATTTTGGCGGAGCACTTCATTGAGAAGGGAGATAAGCTCCTCTATAGACTTTCGGGCCAAGGTTGAATACTTCACTAGATTATTGCGTAAAATCACTAATGTTTCTTGGACGGGGACGTTCGTTTAAAGGTTCACAATGTCAAAAGACACTAGTTTATGTTTCATATTCAATTTTACATTGCGTATTTTATCAACGAAGTCCAGACTATTTATCAAGCGAAGGTCATTGACAAAAACAAAATGTTTCCTGATAATCATATCCAACTCTTTAGATATTCTGTAACTTGGCATAACCATAAATGTTTTAGTCTAAAATAAATAATATTTTTCAAGCCACATAAGCACCTGACCCAGTCTGAGGAAAATATAGAAAATCGATGTAAATATTACAACAGAGAAACTTTACTTAGTTAACAAACAAAAGGGAAGGGCTTGGGAGATCTCAGGTCATAGTGAAGACAATGGTTTTAACAAGGGCGAGTTTGACATGAATTCTACCTGATCATTTAGTTTTAGGTGGTTTTAACCTAAAGGAAATAACAATTGCATTGAACTAGTATAATATTTCTGACTTTGAAAGTGATAATTTATAAATACAAATGCTCCAAGTTCCCTTCCAAACCATTTATTAAAACATTTATTGAGGTTATATAAAATATATAGTTAAATTAATTTTTAAATATTTTTTTATCTTTTAAAGACGCTGATCACTACAAAAGTAGGTAGTAGGGGGAAATGATCAGGTGTTAAAAAAAACGTATTTAAAGTCAGTCAAACTAGAGCCTATATCAATTATCAAACTATCGTTTAGCTTGAGAAATGAATTTTAAGCCAGTATCATGTAAATTTAACAAACCGGAATCTATTTAATTTGTGCGTATGCAATCCTGACAGCTTTAACGCCAAATGAAGATGATATATTTTTAAAGACTGGCAAAAGTAAAGTTACCTACGCACAAGGTGTACATCAAAAAGCATTGAATACAGTTTAAATAATAACATAAAAAAACATTAAATATTCGTGAAAACGCTAACTGTTTAATACAATCTCTGCTTTTGTCACTGAGGAAATAATTTATTTGCAAATAATAGTCCAGAGTTACAAAACTTTTTGAGAAGTACC
The DNA here is from genome assembly GCA_018207615.1 of Philaenus spumarius. Classification (NCBI taxonomy): domain Eukaryota; kingdom Metazoa; phylum Arthropoda; class Insecta; order Hemiptera; family Aphrophoridae; genus Philaenus; species Philaenus spumarius. The sequence continues at coordinate 21,183 of JAGFPH010014467.1, read as the reverse complement.
GTAATTAAGATAATTGTCAGTACCTTTGTACCAAATATGGCCATAACCTCTACAATAATGTATCGGATCTTACTTGAAAGATGTTTTAGAAAACTATTTCAAACTCTGTATAAATGTTAAAAAAACGGAGAGCACAATTTTAAACTGTTAACAGAACACACAAAAAATAAATACTTTATTTGTACGTGTGCTAAATTTCATTTTAATTTATTATTAAATTTAAAAGAAAAATACATTTAACTGTCAGCGCGCAAACCGCTAAATGTATAAATAAGCAACATTATGAAAAACTAAAAACCGACAATTGAAAGATGACACTTAGATCATTCGAATCTTACTGTGGCAAAGACATGCATAAAAATATAAATTATGTGTGCATGTTGCCGTTAAGGCAGGTAAAATAAATTAAACATAATTTTCGGTTATTCCTAGCACACGGTTATAATGAAGCATACATATTTCTTGAATGTAAATATTTATTCATTACGATAGCAACAAATTGAATAAAATAACAGATAAAACAGTTGATTCGGATGTCCAGCTTAGTGAAAATTAAATTTAAATTTAGGCCTAGACTGAACCAACTTATGTTTTAACACACACAAATAAATAAAAGCTTGAGTTAAGGAATTTAAAAATAAAAAACCACTATGTTACATTCTAATTAAAAATAAATAAGACTTATTAGCATTTAATAGTAGGCCTATTTATATAAAATAATCTGTTTGCATTTGCTTCTACATGAGTCACCGAGGGGGTTGACGAGTTGAAGCTAGCAGGGGGCGGAGCCCTCTAGTAACTAATAAATTTATAACTAATAACTACGTTATAATTTAGTTGAAGCTCATATGTCACTGAAGATGACGACTTTGTCGTTGAAACGTGTTTGACAAATAAACGTATTTTTGTGAGGCTTGTGTTCTGTATTTTATTTTTACTTTTACTTTTAGAAACAATACTTTACTTTCAAAAGTGTTTGAATTTTCTTGATTTTCTAATAAACTGTTTAAATAACTGTCTTTATTTGTTTATAATATTGCAATGTTTAGTTTATTTCTCTTAGCCACCAAAATCATAAATACTATTTGACATGTGCGAATATTTCACAAGTTAGGAGCATACCTACACTTACCTAATTTAATACGTTGATTTAATTGAGTTAATTACGTTTATTTATTTACGATGGATTATAAATAACAGTTTTCATATGGAATTTTAGTTTGTATACAATCTAACAGCAGTCATGCTAGTTAAACAGATTGTTAATAGATGTCACCTTTCATTAGGAACCATATAAAGTATATTATAAAAGAGTTTTTAATCAATTTTTGTAAGGAAAACATGAATTTTAAGCTGTTTGTCTATTTTCGTGAATAGCGGGGAACAAAAGCTTAAAATGAAGTTTGAATAATTAATTTTGATGGAGAATTAAGGAAGATATCGCTTAGCGACAATAAACACCTTTGAGAAAAAATATCTATATTAAGGATACTATGAGAAATTAAACTGTACAATTTTTGTATGCTCAAATTGTTGGACAGTTGTGTTTACTGCCCTGGTCTGAAATTAGTTAATAGACATGTCAATTTCCTGGTTTCCAACAAGAACCAGCTTTCCAATATTGAGCTGCATTTTGCTATACAAAAATGCCTTAAAACAGCTAAAAATGGTTAACTTATATTATTTGTATTCAATAAATATTAAACGTAAAGGAGAAAAAACATATTGTTAATAATTTCTTAGTAGCAAAGAGGCAAACATGTTGTTAACTCCGTCGGCTCTTTGATAGTACAATAAATCTTTTATGGGTTGACAAGTGCATAAAAGAAAGGTTTCTAGTCTAGTAATATTCAAGTGGAGTGTGCAACCTGCGTGAAAATCTCGCCGTTTGTCTCCCTCGTCGTCTAGAAGCTTTAGTGTGGATTTCCTAAATTGAAAAAATGTTAATTTTGATGTTACATACCAAATACGGGCAATTTTACTAACATATGTACGAAATCTAATATGGATCAGACATCGGAAACACAGTCTCCCCGTTTGACATTGTGTGAGTGTGCCTCGCCATTTGGTACGTCCTACAAGTATGTGTGTGTGTGTGTTTGTGTGTGTGTGTGTCAGGCATGCAGTGTGTTACAACAAAATTTATTTTGTAAATTTTTTTACTAGGTTGGGAATGGACAGTTGTACAAGAAAACAGAATGACATTAATTGAAGTCAGAAAGGTTGGTAGTCAGGGTCCTCTGAGGAAACTGAAGACAGCTGTAATGAGTGAGTATTTTCGTACGGGCTTTTTTAGTTTTAAATAAGTTTTAGTGAAATAAGTTTTCTCCAAGAAATTTAGGTCAAATTTGATGGCTTCTCTACTTGAAAAGAAAAATATGAAGAATAAAAGAAGAAGCTGACCGGTTTGAAAATGGTAAGTAATCATGTTATTTGTTTAATAAAAAATGTTTGTGTTACCAAAGAATGGTGCCATCATAACTCAGATTAGTTGAGGCGTTGGTCTACCACTGTGAGATCGCTGGATCGAGCAATGATTACCGACTTATCTTTCCTCTGTTATGATGATGACCGGTGAGGCTGAGTATGTTTCAGGCATACAGTGTGTTGCAATGAAATTTATAATGAATATTTGTGTCATCAAAGTATGGAGCCATCATAACTCAGATTAGTGAGGCGTTGGTACGCCACTGTGAGATCCCTGGATCGAACAATGGTTACCCACTTATCTTTCCTCTGTTATGATGATGACCGGTGAGGCTGTGTGTGTGTCAGGCATGCAGTGTGTTACAACAAAATTTATTTTGTAAACTTTTTTACTAGGTTGAGACTTGGACAGTTGTACAAGAAAACAGAATTATATTAATTGAAGTCAGAAAGGTTGACAACATTTACAAGAGCATTAAAAACAAATTTAACAAAGAATTGGAGCACACTAAAACCAAACAAATAAATAAATTTTCTCATCTAAAATCTAAAAACTCAGAAACTAAAACTGCTGTGCAAAATTCATTAAAAGAGATTGATGATGCTTTAAATCCTGTTTTTAATCTTTCTTCTAGACCTCTTAGTAAACAAGAACATGATATCTTATCCAAAGGTCTAAATTTTTCTATTATGCCCAAAACAGTAGGTTTGTTGGATTTCATGACTGGAATTGAATCGGCTGTTCCTATGTTGTCACCGGAACAGGCGGAACAATTCAGATGTGAGGCCAGCATTGTACTGAAAAAAACTAAAATTCCTAAAACCAATATAAATAATGATGAACTAAAGGCCATGTCTAAATTAAAACGTGACAAATCTGTCAAAATCCTTCCCGCGGATAAAGGTAATGCCACTGTAGTTCTGGATGCGGACATCTATGAAAATAAAATTATTGAAACCTTAAACGCTGGTAAATACACCTTACTTATTAAAGACCCCACAACTAGTTTCGAAAATAAAGTTGCTAGCACACTCAGAAAGTTCAAGTCCTATTTCAGCGATAAATTTCGTTCTTCACTAACACCACATTACTCTAAACTCCCCCATATGTATGGCCTACCTAAAATACATAAACCTAACGTCCCTTTTAGGCCTATTGTCAGTTCCCGTGGTTCCCCATGCAGGAAATTATCTAAATACCTTTTGCGCATAATTAAACCACTAGCAGGAAACAATGACTCTTTTGTGAAAAACTCTAAACATTTCGTGGAATTATGCAAAGATATTAAACTAAATGAGGAAGATAGGCTAGTTAGTTTTGATGTTAAAAGTCTATTCACTAATGTACCCGTACAAGAAACTCTTAATATAATTGAAAGTAGACTTTTAAAAGACAACAACTTAAAACAAAGAACTAACCTGCCAGTTGTTGCCATCATGGAACTCCTTAAATTATGTACGGAGTGCAATTACTTTCAAGTTAATAATAAAATATATCGCCAAGATGACGGTATGGCAATGGGTAGTCCACTCAGTCCTATTTTTGCCAATATTTTTATGGAAGAATTTGAGAAGAAAATTATAGATTCTTCCGAATTCAAACCGAAAGTATGGCTCAGATATGTGGACGATACATTTGTTGTATGGCCTCATGGTTGTAATAAATTAGAAAACTTTTTTGCTTCCATTAACAACGCTTCTGATTCCATATCCCTAACCATGGAAAATGAAGCAAATAATAAATTAGCTTTTCTGGATGTGTGTGTTGAGAGAGATAGGGATGTCCTAAAAACATCAGTCTATAAAAAAAATACACACACCGGTCGTTACCTAAACTATGACTCAAATCATCCTAATTCCGTCAAAGAAGGAATAGTTCATTCCTTACTTGATAGAGCCTATAAAATTTGTTCTGATAATAATAGTTTAATCAGTGAACTTGCCCGTATTGAGCAGGATTTAAGTTCTAACGGATATCCTCAGTCCATTATTTCTAAATGTAAAAGAGCGAGAAATAACAAAAAGAAAGAGTCCAAAGATGAGAATAAACCTCTAGCGTACATGACAATCCCATATGTGCCGGGATTATCGGAAAATGTTAGGCGCGTAGCCAGAAAATATAGAATTTGTACTGCTTTTAAAACAAAAAACACTGTTAGACAACATCTCGTCCAAACTAAACCTAAAAATGGCACACAGGATTCTAAAAACTGTATTTACAGTATTAAATGTGAATGTGATAGGCAATATATTGGCGAGACAAAAAGACCTTTAAGCATTAGAATAAAAGAACACAAAAATAATGTACGGTTAGGCCTAGTCGATAAATCGAAAATTGCAGAACATATATGGTCCGAAAATCACAAATTCAATTGGGAAGAGGCAAAAATCATACACCGGGAAAGTAATCTTTACAAACGTAAAATAATTGAAGCCTCATATATAAAATTAGCGGACAACCCTATCAGCCAAACAAGCATTGAAGTTAGGCCACTATGGCTCCCATTATTAAAAAAAGAACTAAAACTTGATTATAATAACCATATTAATAATAAAACAGAAATGTTACCGTCTAATAAAAATACTGAACTTTTACCAGTAGAATCACCACGTGGTGTTATAACCCGTTCCCGAGCGAAACACTTGAACATGTAGAAACAATAGGAAACCACCCCTTCCTGTTGGCCACGCCTGAATACTCTGACCTATTGTCAGTCTTTTTCTAGCCAGCAAGCTAGACGCTTGCCATCAATTGCGTGTGCTCAGTGCATGAATTGTGTTGTGTCTGTGGTTGTTGTGTTTGACTTCTCAGTCTTATCTCTGAGATCCATCATGTAGATATTTAAGGTTAGTAATAATTGTAGTTTTATTTTGTTCACCCTTACATAGGCCTAGTTGCCTAGGTTTATGTACCGTTAGTTTTAGTCACTTGAGAACGGGAATTGATTTGTATTCCCGAAACGTCGTGTTTGATTATTTAACACACAAATGATGGCAAATGTCCGAATAAGTAATAATAATAAAATTCAACATCCATCATTAACAAACAATAACTTTAAACAGAGAACAGAAATGTTGGTAGTCAGTGGCCTCTGAGGAAACTGAAGACAGCTGTAATGAGTGAGGATCTTCGTACGGGGTGTTTTAGTTTTAAATAAGTTTTAGTGAAATAAGTTTTCTCCAAGAAAATTTGAAAAAATTTGATGGCTTCTCTACTTGAAAAGAAAAATATGAAGAATAAAAGAAGAAGATGGCCGGTTTGAACATGGTAAGTAATCATGTTATTTGTTTAGTAAAATTTATAATGAATGTTTGTGTTATCAAAGAATGGTGCCATCATAACTCAGATTAGTTGAGGCGTTGGTCTGCCACTGTGAGATCGCTGGATCGAGCAATGGTTACCCACTTATCTTTCCTCTGTTATGATGATGACCGGTGAGGCTGTGTGTGTGTCAGGCATACAGGTTGTTACAATGAAATTTATAATGAATATTTGTGTCATCAAAGTATGGAGCCATCAAATCTTAGATTAGTGAGGCGTTGGTACGCCACTGTGAGATCGCTGGATCGAACAATGGTTACCCACTTATCTTTCCTCTGTTATGATGATGACCGGTGAGGCGTTGTGTGTGTGTGTCAGGCGTGCAGTGTGTTACAACAAAATTTATTTTGTAATTTTTTTTACTAGGTTGGGACTTGGACAGTTGTACAAGAGAACAGAATGACATTAATTGAAGTCAGAAAGATTGGTAGTCAGGGGCCTCTGAGGAAACTGAAGACAGCTGTAATGAGTGAGTATCTTCGTACGGGCTCTTTTAGTTTTAAATAAGTTTTAGTGAAATATGTTTTAGTGAAAAAAGTTTTCTCCAAGAAAGTTAGGTAAAATTTGATGACTTCTCTACTTGAAAAGAAAAATATGAAGAATAAAAGAAGAAGATGACCGGTTTGAACATGGTAAGTAATCATGTTATTTGTTTAGTAAAAAATATAATGAATGTTTGTGTTATCAAAGAATGGTGCCATCATAACTCAGATTAGTGAGGTGTTGGTCCGCGGCTGTGAGATCGATGGATCGAGCAATGGTTACCCACTTATCTTTCCTCTGTTATGATGATGACGGTGAGGCTGTGTGTGTGTCAGGCATGCAGTGTGTTACAACAAAGTTTATTTTGTAATTTTTTTTACTAGGTTGGGACTTTGACAGTTGTACAAGAAAACAGAATGACATTAATTGAAGTCAGAAAGGTTGGTAGTCAGGGGCCTCTGAGGAAACTGAAGACAGCTGTAATGTGTGAGTATCTTCGTACGGGCTCTTTTAGTTTTAAATAAGTTTGAGTGAAATAAGTTTTCTCCAAGAAATTTAGGTCAAATTTGAAGGCTTCTCTACTTGAAAAGGAAAATATGAAGAATAAAAGAAGAAGATGACCGGTTTGAACATGGTAACCCACACAGCACACGATATCCAATGGTCATCTATAGGATGTCTTTCTCATCCTACAATATCCATATCCATGTTGGATATGTAATAGATATCTATTAAATAGCCATTGTGGATAACCACCTTGGATATCTACAGATATCCAAAGTGGATATCTACTGGATATCCAGTTTGGATATACTATTTCTATGATGTCCATTAGACATCCATTAGATAGCTATGAAAAAGTAGTTGTATAAAGTATAAACAAGCCTAAAATTCTAAAAATAATAACGGGAAAATAAAGTTTAAGAAGAAAAAAACGACCCAGGGTCATAACATAACGGTGTTTTTTCTGGTACCGTTATTTTTAAGTTGTAAAGTTTTGTTATGTCGCATGCAGACTTGACTTGGTTTTCGTTAATGTTGTAAAATACAAGTGTTTGCGCATGCGTGTGATCGGTGAAAGTTTGTCCTGCTTCCCGCGATCCCGCCTTTGGACAAGACAATCATAAAATATATTATACTGACAAAGTGTGACAAATACTCTTTGTTTATTTTGCCCGTGATTGGAAGTTTTTCCATCGAAGTTAGTGTTTTAGTAGCTAGGAAGAAAAGAGAGAAGTTAAAATTATTGTCTAAACTACACAGCAAGTAAGTATTTTCTGAATAGTTCATTTTATTTATGTAATCGCTTCTACCTAATCATGCATAATAACATTGCTTCAATTTTACCAGGAATCGTAATTTAAACTATTACTGAGAGAGACTAAAGTAATATTACAAATAATTCACGATTTCTTGTAAAACAAAATTATAATAACTACTAAAACGTATTAATCATGAATGATTACACTGTAATATAAAATGTAGAAAGTGTAACTTTTTTTGAGGTTATGTGTTGTTTACATTTTGAATTTGTCATATACAACATTATACAACATGTTAACTAGTTTAAGCAACTAGGCCCAGTATGTAATATTAATCAGTTTTACAAGTTACAACATAATGGGAGTTTATAAATGTAGAAGTCCAATAAAAGTAAAATGACCATTAATAGGCTATTATTAGAAACTTAATTGGGCGAAACTTTGATATTCTTTCTAGTCTACAATGCCAAATTTGAGGATCATGTTTTAGGAAAGTTAAGTCATATATTTTGATTGACTGGAAACATACTCTGTGTCTGTAAGTTAGTTTAGGTTCAGGTTTTGTTTATTTTTGGTTGGAATTGTAGTTATAAGGCGTGTACTGTAATTTAATATTAGCGCTTGTTTTTAAGTTGATAAGCCTACATTGCATGGCCAAAGTTTACATTAAGACACCTGGCCTAATGCATTAAAAATTTATATATATAACCTTAAGTTCTAACTTGCAGTCTCTAGTCACAATATGTTTACCAACAGTCAATACTCAATAGTACAATGTGCTTAAGTTGGCAGCACTACTCTGTTTCCTAAAAAATGGTCACATGTTCTAAAGTAAATTTACATCCATTGCTTATTAGGAGTACTAATATTTAATGCCTTTTTTCTACAAAGAGTTTGGTACAGCTGCCTGTAAGGCTTTAGTGACATAAGAGATATTGTAAAAGAATTAATTTTGTATTTTTACAAGTAGCCTAAATGAAATTTAAGTTACCGTAATATGATTGTGGTCAATTTAATATGTAGTCTATTACAATAGCAGTACTTAAATATTTAATGTTATAGGCCCATTTAACAAACATTTACAAAATCATTCTAGCCTAATAAAATTACTTATAAAATAGGATTTTAACGTTTTATACAGTAATTAATTTTGAAAAACCACCTAACTTTAATGATTGTTATTTGTTGTCTTCATGTCTTATTTTGTAATTTGACTACACGTAACAAAACTAGGCCCAATAGAATAAATCTTGAACAAATTCTCAGAAATAAGTTAGTATGTTTATTAACTGCAACACTGATCATCAACAATTTTTTAACAACAAGGGGAGGGATAATATTTGAAATCAATTCACTTAACTTTTACAAAATAATATTTTAAAACTAGCCCTAAGTAGCCTACCCTATTAATGTTTTTCTAAATTAAATTAGTTTTTGTTTAGTGTCTTATTTGTTTTAAAAAATCCATAGGAAGTACTGCAAAATTTATTTGTTTATTCTAATGAGTGTATGGTTGTTGAATCTAGAACGGCAAAGTGGATATCACAAAAAATGTAGGAAATATATGTTAATCTTGTAAATTTTGATTCAAGAAAATGTGTCATTGTATAAGCTAGGCCTACTATACCGTACTTCATTTCAGTAATATTACTTTTTATGTTTCTCAGTAAAAAAGCCTAGTTATTTCGATTTTGTTCGATAGAATAATACAATGACAAAAATTATTTACATATTCTGAGTCTTTGGTGACCGACCGTGTCACTATTATCTACAAACTAAATACTGTGGACAATTAATTTTGCAGGTTTTCATTGGGCCTATCCAGGTTTAACAAATATCACTTGACATTTTTGCTGTACAGGTTTTAACAAGTCAAGGAACATTAATCAATGGGCCTACTTATTAGTAAAGCTTATATCTAGAAAAACTATATTGTGAACCCAAAATTAGCTTGTGCTTAAAAACAATGAAATGTAATAATTTTATTACTTGTGGAATGGATATTAGAGATTTGGATCTTTGAACTAGTATATTATATATTTATAATTGAGACTCAGATTTGAATGGAGTTTTAATGTAACATATAAATTTGTACGTATAAATTCGTTACATTTAAAAAGTAGGCTCTAAATAGCCTATGTTGTAAATAAACTGAAAGATTAGGCTAATTTGGTTAGTACTGTATTCAACTTAGTAATATATTTATTAGTTGCATTTTATAATTAAATGGTAATAATGATATTTATAGACATATTGCAAAGGACTCTTGGCAATGATAACCACTCCATTTTCGCTTTAAAAAAATCGAAGGACTCTTTTTTAACTGCCACTAGACCAGAGATAATATTACCAAGAGGAGATAGGCAACTCAATGTTATAAGTTGAAACTATCTTCAGCGCTTCTGGTGGAAATGTAGTGGACTAAAAATTGAAACTCTAACATGGAACACAATTCCCTATAGGCCTATTAGTTATCCCACCCTGCACTAGACTTAAATATTTTGTATTGTTGATAATAACTGTCTTGATTGTTCAATACTGTATAATATGAGTATAATTTCTATACTATTATTTTATAAGTACCGGTACGGTATCAAATAACTAAGTTAACTTCTTATTTCTTGTTTGAAGTCATTTTATAGATTAATAACATGTAACTATCATAATAGGCATAAATATTATGATTAAAAACCCGAATTTAATTAGTTTTAATGTAGGTCTATTTAGTGATCTAGTTTCTAGGTTATTTTATCATTTGAACTAAAACTATTTTTGTTGTTTAGGAGCGGTCAATCTATTCAGACTACTGATAAAGATATTATTGGCTGTATCAAAAACTGGCTGAGGCATGCAAAAGCAAGAGCATTAAATAGTAAAAGGTACAGTAATAATTGTTATACAGTAATTTTCTTTTTACCTTCTTTTTTTTTTTAAACCTTTCACTTTTAGAGAAATTTAAAAATCTTTATCAATGGCGGCTCATGGAGATTGTGATTATAGTTGTGTCAGAATAAAACACACGTGTAATTATTGGTGATAAGTAGCCTACTATAGGCTAATATTTATAAACATTGTTTAACCCTACAACTGTCAATGTTAATGTTTTGCAACGCCAAGTCATTTCGGTGCGTGTGCAAGCATATTTTCAAAAATTCGCTAAATATAGTAATTGTATACCAATCCAAAAGTGTTCTATACCTCTTTTGTAGAGGAAGGTTAAAAAAACCCATATATGTAATTAAAAAATTTATTGATGTAAAATTGTAAAAGTTATTAGCTCAAGAAGCCAAAAATGATCAGTAACAATAGGAAAAAGTTCAACTTTAGGCCTACATAACAAGTAGTAGGCCCTAAACATTTTTTGTAATTTTTTCGTAAAAGTAAAAAGTTTCATAATTTAGTTCTAAATAGAACTGTATAATAAAAACATTTATCTATTACAAATTTATTATTTTGAAAACACCAGTTTTTATGTTCCAAATACACGATTGCTAACAAAACCGCCTAGTTTGAAAAGTAATTTTCTAATATATGCTTTGCCCAAAAACGAAATATTATTATAACAGAGTGTAGAGAATAAATCAAAGAATTGAACTGTATAATTTTATATTACCTTATCATAAAAGTGTTTTACTTAGAATCAATTGAATTACTAAAGTGAGATGAAACAAACGAAACCTAAAGCGGGCAAAGGAAATTCAAAATATGACCGTTGAAGACAATGGAAACAGTGTTGTTTTGCAAACTCATGCGGTAGTATGAATTCTGTGCAAATATGAACATTGAACTGCTGTTTGAATAACACCTAACCTGTCAAATATAGTTAGTTTCTACAACAAACGAAAGATTGAACTTTGGTCTATAAATAGATATAAAAAAGTCTATTGAAATAATTCGAATTATAACAGATATCTCGAACGCAAAATTTGCTGTTTTATTGGTTGAAATCTGACCAGTTGCAAGGGACTACAAAACACCCCACAACTTTAGAACTATTTGTCCGATTTTTGATTGGATGGCAGTTTCAGATAGGTAAAAGTGTGATGAATCCTTCAGTATACAGATATAACTCAGAAAAAATAACGGGCGGGCTGTAGGGAGAGACATAGAAACAGGAATTAAAGGTAGTTTCGGAGGATTAAAATTCGCGGGACATTGGCTTTTAGAAAACTCAAAAACTGCAACGATGATTACGTATGTAAATATACGTTTTAGAAAAAACTTTAAATGCAAAAATTAAAGTTTAGAATATTTCCTTTCCAACGGTTTTTTATTTATTGCGATTGGATGATTTTTAGTGGGTGAAATATTCAAGTCAAGTTGAGTTGTCACAGACTATGGCAGGGCGTTGAGACCACTCAAATTGAGTGGTCTGACAGTTAGAGGGTTAAATTAAAGTTTTACTTTTATACTTTACTAGTGGACCCGGCAATGCTTTGCTATTGCTTTATTTAATTTTAAGGGTAGTTATCAAATTTCATTCTTTTGACTTAAGTTATTGAATTGCAAATGGTGTTTATGTCAACAATTTATATAAACAATATTTTAAACAGCATGGTATGTAAGTAAATAGATATGTAACAACCGATGTTTGAATTGAATTATAATACAGTAAGCATTTTTCGTTGATTTTTGTTTGTGTTGTTTGGCAATCTAACCTAAAAAAGCTTTTTTGGTTTTTGAAGAATAATAACCCGATTATAAATTAGAGAAATTGGTTGCAAATAAAAGTGTTTTGGTTCATTGTAGGCCTAACCTAAAATTATGTTCAGTTTTTGATCTAAAACAGTTGTTTTATCTATAATAATATGTAACAACCGATGTTTAAATTGAATTATAATATAGTAGGCCTAAGCATGTTTTATTGATTTTTGTTTGTGTTCGCTTTTAATTTGTCAATCTAATCTAAAAAGCTATTGGTTTTGAAGAATAATAAACTGATTATAAATTTGCTATGGTAATGAATGTAAACAAACATGTGTTACTAAGCATTTTATACGAACAGCTGTTTTTGAGCGCTATGGTCTTGAGTCCATACAAAAGAGGCTGTTTAGTTTTTTCCAAATTTGAAACTTTTTCGGGAAACTTTTCAAATTTTTCTTTATATAAAAACCTAGTTCGGACTATTACGAACATTTTAAAACAAAAAATTGCCAAATTGGTCCAGCAGTTGTCAATTGATGCGATTTCAAAGAAACAGCAATTCATTTTTATTATATAGATTTGCTTGAATATTATTATTAAAATAACAACCTAATAGGGCCTACACTTTAATGTAGGCCTACATACATTTTGATTGTAGCAGTCATTCTTTTTAACTTAAATTAGAATGTAAGATGTTCCTAAATACATCTCGAAGAATCACCTCTGTTATAAATTGCAATTTCCAATTAGCTAACATTTTATACTTGAACCTTGGTTCAACTTGAATATTGGTATACTTACTAAGTTAATCAAAAACTCATTCAAATAATTAATTACATTTTATGTATGTATGTCTTACAAAATCACTTAAATTGATCTAAACTAAGGTTTTATATATTTTGAAATGAAAACTTCTATAGGCGCTGAAAAAAAAGATGGGGAAAAGTACAACTTAGCGTCAGCACGAAATACTTGTAAAATCGGTTAGAAACGCTAATGACTTAAGTGATCGGATAGTTGCCGGAAATAGAATAAAAATTATGGTGATAAATAATTTAAAGTAGGCAATTTATAAATTAAATTATTAAGTACTGATTATGTATATGATTCCGTATATCACATTTTATATGAATATATAACATTTCTGAACATTTTCATTCTCAATTATCAAAAGTTGATTACTTTTTATGTTATCATTCATTTATTAAACCAATATAGCCAACAATTTATATTCATGACAGTTTTTACTTCTGTTGGCAGTCCCAATACTGCTTTTATGGTTTTTTATGTTTTGTATGTTACTGCTGTTCCACTGACTGCACCATTATGACTCATACACAAACATAATTTTATTCATTGTAGCCCACGGATCAGTTTTATAATTATTATAAGTGATTTATACTCACGTCAAATGATCCTCAATAATTGAGGATTAATCAACGATCGTTTGACGTGAGTACAAATAACTTATAATATAATACAAAGATAAATACTTTTCGTACACCAAATTTACATACATAGTTTGAGCCTATACTTAAGATAAAACATTAGTTTTAATGTTTAAATTTTCTGCTTTAGGTTTGTTGTTTTTTTTAAAATAGCAGGCATAAAATTTTATATTTTTGGTGACTATCTTAACTGTTAACACTTGTCTAATTATATCTAGCCTACTTTATTAATTTATAAATTACAAAACAAATGAACTTTATTATTGAATATATTCTGTAAAAATGTTTAGCATTATATAAGTTTTACAACACATGGAATAACTATTTTATGCTTACTATTTTTATCATCTTTAAGTAGGACCAACCTGAGTGTAAAAAAGTTAAATCCTGTTAGAAAATCTAATTTAAAAAACATTTTTTTCAGGCGTGTTCAAGAAAATGGAGATGGGCAGAAGAAAATTGATGGTGACCAGGATTAAATAAAAATATTAAATGTACTTATTTCAATAATTTTTATTTGAAAATAAAGTTTAAAAAAAAATAAAACTTTTAGTGTATTGATTTCATATCACCAAGGTTAGCGTGTTGCCTAGCTAGCTACCAATGGAATCTCATCCAACATATTATATAAGTAGAAGCCTATTGGTGTATTTGTTTTCTGTGCACTAAAGTACTCCCCTGTTTTCATTAGTTCAACAAATATGAAAAAAAAAAATAAAAATAAACACTTAAGGTTTAAAATTAAAAATAATGATTAGTTTAAGAAAAAACCACACACGCAATGTTTTGAAAGTTCTACAAATATATTTCAGTCTTGCCGACCATGATTTCACCAGCAGCTTAACATAATATACTGACTGGTTTTCCTTTAAAATTGAGTTGATTGTAACTTTAGTCAATAGTAATAATTGTAACTATTAGTTTGATATGCATAAGATCAATGTATTGCACTTATTAATTGCTATGTTGCGAAAACAGTAACAATTTTTATTGCAATCACAAGACCATTTTGTTGGCATAAATCACATTAATTTGTATCATAAAGCTAAAATTTAATATATATATATTTTTAAATCAGTGAATATGACAGGAGTGATGTGCATTAAATAACATATATAGATATATCAAATATTGAAATAGGTATAAATTACCTCTGCTACACTGTCTATCCAATCCTTGATTATTTGTTGTGACAACAAATTATTAGTCGCAACAAATAAATAATCAAGGATTGGTTAGACAGTGAAACAGGTAATTTATACCTATTATACAATATATTTGTTATCATTTCCAATACGGGGAGCTTACATAATGAAAAAGAAAAAAATATAGATATATATCATTTATTTTCATGTCAATATGAAATGTTTGGTAATATGTGTATGTTATACACAATTAACTGAGGTACATTTAATAGCTGGTTGATATCCAGAGATATCTATTTCATTTTCTCCAGGAATCAAAGACATTTTTTGGATGTGGATTAGATAGCTGATGGATATCTATTTCATGTCAATAAATTGTCAAATATATATCCATTAGATGTGCAATAGATAGCTGATGGATATCTATTTCATGCCAGTAAATTGTCAAATATATCCATTGGATGTGCAATAGATAGCTGATAGATATCTATTTCATGCCAGTAAATTGTCAAGTATATCCATTGGATGTGCAATAGATAGCTGATGGATATCTATTTCATTCCAGTAAATTGTCAAATATATCCATTGGATGTGCAATAGATAGCTGGTGGATATCTATTTCATTTTTTATATAAATGGAATGTCACAGATATCCATTGGATGTCCATTAAATAACTCATGGATATCTTTTTTGTTTTTTACGTCAATAGGATGTCCAATAGCTAAGCTACGGATGTCCTTACATATCTACTCTGGATATCTGTAGATATCCACTATGGATATCCACGACCATGGATATTAGAGGACATTACTCCATCCAATGGATATACATTGGATGTATACGGATATCCACCGGATATCGTAGATATCCAACACGGATATCCATATGGATATACATTAGATATGCTTGCGCTGTGTGGGAAGTAATCATGTTATTTGTTTAATAAAATATATAATGAACGTTTGTGTTATCAAAGAATGGTGCCATCATAACTCAGATTAGTGAGGCGTTGGTCCGCCACTGTGAGGTCGCTGGATCGAGCAATGGTTACCCACTTATCTTTCCTCTGTTATGATGATGACCGGTGAGGCTGAGTATGTTTCAGGCATACAGTGTGTTGCAATGAAATTTATAATGAATATTTGTGTCATCAAAGTATGGAGCCATCATAACTCAGATTCGTGAGGCGTTGGTCCGCCACTGTGAGATCCCTGGATCGAACAATGGTTACCCACTTATCTTTCCTCTGTTATGATGATGACCGGTGAGGCTGTGTGTGTGTGTATGTGTTTGTAGGACGTATCACACGGGGAGATTTACAAGTACGCACAACACGTAACGGGGAGGCAAAACTAGATGGGGAGATCCCGTTACGTCCAACCAATATTTTCAGCGTATAAACCGGTTTTTCCGTCTTTAGAGCATATTTCACTACTTTTCTCAAATCCTCCTCGTTTGACATGCTGGGATACAAACACACTATACACTCCTACTTACAATTGGTATTTGTAGGCTGCGCTGCGATCGCTCGTATCGCACGGCATCCACTCTTAGTCGCATATACGGGGAGTTGACTTCTTTTGTTAATATTTAGACAAAGTCTAGAAGGTTTTTTGCTGTTAGTCGGAAACCCAATATTTGTTTGCTATTGTTTGTAGTTAGAAAGTGATGGTTCAGTCATTTTCCTTCCGTTCAGTAGCTCAGAGCCCTTATTATTAGGAAAGTTTCGTTTTTAACCGTTGTATTCAGTCAATATATTCTTTTTTTATATTTTCTTTATATTTGTTTGAATAATTATTATTATATTTCTGTATGATTTTCTTTAATAAATTAATTTTAATTTCATACATATACAGGGGTGCTGAAAAGTCTGGAAACGGTTTAATATTTCGTATTTAAGGGAAATTTGAAGGTAGCTGTGATTGAGGAACCTACTCTATGTAAAAATTCTATTTTATTAAGATTTCAAAATATTTATCCACCATCTTGAATACAACTTTAATTTTTTAAATGGGAAGGTGGTAATGTGATATATTATTTCGGTGTAGAATTTCAAGAGAAAACCAACGGTGAAATTTGTACATCCATATCTTTAACCGACTAAAAATGGCGGCCAAAAACCAACAAAGTCGTGTTTTCCGATGTTGTCCTATTTTGCTGTACTATTTTTGTAAAATATTAATTATTATTCTTTTTTGATTTGTAATTAAATAAGCTTTCAAACGATATGCTACACAATGCTATTTGGGAGTATTTAAAATTTTTGAGTTACAGCCATTTTGATTTTTTCAAAATTGATTTCGAGTGGTTCAACCATATACGTTGTTTTTAAAGGAGCATGACGAAACTATTTTTTGTAGTTCGTGTTGGTCATTGTTTTATATTTTTCTACACACACGATTTTTGTGTACAAAACGAATCAAACAAATAATTTGTTGATCACATTCACGGCAGTATGAGCTCATATCCCTTTGCTTTCCCTGCACGGGAAAAATTATTTGTTTTTAATTATAAAACAAAAATACTTAACGTTGCTTCCATTTCTTTTAAATTGAATTATGACTTATCTCTAGTTATTTGGTAAATTATTCTACCGTTTAATAGTTAAATTGTTTACTTCTAAGGCATTTTACATGTTTACTTATTTATTTATCATTAATTCCACCAAGCGTCCTCTTTGCCCTTTCCCATTCTTTTCCTCTTAGCGTCAAGATACGAATTAAGAATTTGGTAATAATAAATTACAATTAATTGCATGAAAAAAAGTTGAATTTCGTTAATTTACAATCAAAATTCGAATTTCCACCACATGAAATACCAGTACATTTAATTTTTCAAATAGTTTTCTTTTTCCTATAATTTACTAGCTGGCCAGATCCGGCTTTTCACGGATAGACAAATCAAAGTAAAATGTATATTAACCAAAAATATATATATCAATAAATATATTATACTATGTATTTCTTATGGGGAATTCTAGTAACTTTGACCTCCCTACCTCCACCCCAGCTAAAAATTCGATTTTTTTAAAAACCTTTCTTAGTGATCACCTACGGCCCTTGAGGAAGCTACATACCAAATTTCATTCCAACCGTTCGGTGGTTTTTGAGATTTCGTGATGAGTGAGACATTGAGTGGTATTTGGATTATATGTATATAGATTGAAGCATATTACTTATGAATGGAACATATTTTTAAAAATTACTACACTTAATTAATATCCTTTATAATTAATTACTGGTTCTTATAATGTTAAGATTAGTTACAACTTGTATTCAAGACTATAGGGCTCAATGCTCGCTTCGTTCACCAACCCACGCGGCAACTCACAGCAAAGCATATGCAAACAGATTAGTGTTACTTTAATACTTTTACGGGAATGACGATTAAATATTACAGAGATTTTTTTTAAATAGTAGAGGGCAATTTTTAAGTTATAAGATATGACCAAAATGGATACGGTATGTAAAAATCGTATGTGTTGAAAAATATAACCCTATGACCAGCATGACCTACAAAAACATATTTTCGTCATACTGCTTCAAAAATCTCAATACATGTATTGAGGTGCTAAAGTAACTCTTTTTGGTCCTAGGACCAAAAAATATCAGCTGGTGTCGAGGACATTAACTATTAATTATACGAAATATTTAACGATAGTAAACAATGGATACAAACAACAGAACTGATACATACTTCAACTGCCTCGCGTTTAATAAGTATTTGCCAAAAATGGTTTATAGTTACTGAACATATTTATGCTGACGTGTTTAACTAGTAAAAACGTTGCAGGTGATGATATTCTGAAAATTACATAATAATTGGAACAGATTGAAATGAGTTGGAGCAATCAGTAAACCTAAAATTGAAATGCACGTTGATAAGTCTCATGGCTCTAACTTGGCTAATATTTGAGATACCAACTTGATACTCTGTGTTTAAAAAGTTCAAAATACGGTTTTAATTCCATAACATTGAACATTTTACAAAATAAACCAGCTACATGAATGGACGAGATGACCATTTTCTGTAAACGAAACACAAATTCATACTTAAGACAGCCCAGATTTCGTCAATATACAATATTTTGTCTTCATTCAATTCGTTTAGTAGATATAAACATAGGCTTCTGTTTGAACAAAACCTTGCTAAAAGCTTTAGTTTCATAGTAAACTACAAATAATAATTCACCTCCTATGTTAATGCGGTCTCCTGTGTGTTGTGATGGTATTCTTTCAAAAATATTAAAAACTTCTTTTAACATTAGTTTAAAGTATTAAATATAATAATCTGTAATTTGAACAAAAGAAACTTTAACAGTCCAAATATACTTTTATCAAACTCGGATAAAAGCAATTAACTCATATTGATATAAAAAGCCTTGAAGTTTTTTGAAACAGTTTAAAATTTCTAGTTTACATTATTTTTAGTCGATAAATATCAAACGTAAAGGTGGTTTTCCATATTTTTAACAATTTCTTAGTAGCAAAGAAGAGGCAAAAATGTTGTTACTCCGTCGGCTTTTTGATAATGCAATATATTTTTTATGGGTTGACATGTTTATAAAAGAAAAGTGTCTAGTCCAGTAATATTCAAGATATTAACAAATAGACATAGTGCAGGTACTTTGGGAGTGTAATAAATCTATTATGACAGAAACAAATCGGACGGATGAGATACAATGACACCCTTTACCTGCTAAACTTCCCAGAAGTAAACATAAAGGTGACCTGCAGAACAAAAGGAAACAAACAAAGGCAGTTATTTTGAAAAATTTCTAAACACGATTTGCAGTGATCTGTTCGGTTGTGTTAAAAATAAGGTCTCTGTATTCCTTGTTTTATTTTATTTGCTGAACAAATGTTTGAAACATTATTAATTTGACTCACTAAACAGTTATGATTTTAAAATTTGAAACTTTTGAGAACTATAATTCAAGAATTTAAATTCAAATTTGTGGTTTTTTATTTATTTTTTAATTTGTATAAGCGAAAACCCTGGGTGGTTATCATCGCCTATTTGTGAAGTTCTTATTTCACCAAAGTAATACAAAATGTTGCTTGAAATAAAATAATTTTAGACGTAAAAGAGGGTTTAAGTTTGTTTAGCCAATAATTATTAAAATAATTCAAGGCCATTATAAACCTTGATTATGATTTATAATGAAAACTCTTATTTTACTTAGAAAAGGTTATTTATTATAAATAATGATTCATAATAATTAATGTAGTGAACTACACAGGTCTTGCACAAAGTAGCCATCTTGATTGTAGTGGATATTCTAAAGATCCATGTATGTTGTCTATGATCAAGTACATACTATTTTCATGAGGTTTTTCTATGTTAATGTAGTTTATAATTTACAACATTACATCAACGTCTTTCCTCTCTGATAAAATAAGAGTTCTTAATCTTTACATGATTGACTAATAATGTTAGTTTATGATATGACACTTTTACAAAATAAACTTTACAGTAAGGTAAATAACATTTCTAATAGTCAAGTAAATTATTGTTAAAGAAATTAAAGTGTAAAACAAGCAATAATGTTTACTAAAATACAAATTCAATTAAAATGAAACTATTTGATCTGCATATAGTTTGTTTAGGATTGTTAACTTGTCGTCATTTTTAATAATGTAACCATACATTTGTTTAATTACATTATTTTTTTTTAAATCTAGTTTTTCTTCAAAACTTCTGTTACTAAAACTTCTGTTACTAACAGTATTAATTTTCCCATTAGAACAAGTATTTTTATTGAGAATATTTCCAGTTGGAAAATATATAATTAATTTTTTAAAAAAATTGATATTTTTTACCATTTTTATCTTTTATGACATAAATTGTTTCTTTACTTATAAATTTCCCAGGAGTTCAAGAACGTTCTAAAGGTTTTTTTTTAAGTACAGTAACATTATTGTCATTGACATTTATATTTGGTAAAGGCTTGGCTGGGTTATTATAATACTTTTGTACAGCTTTTTTGCTTCTTTTTCTTAGTACTAATAATTTTGGTTTGACTAATTTTGACTTAATATAACTACTATTATGTGGTAAAAAGGTATTTAGATTTCGAGAAAACAATAACTTTGCTGGTGAAGGCAATTGAAGGTTTTGCAGTATTTCTATAACACAATAAAGATAAATATGGATCTGTCTTATCATAATCACATTTTTTTAAGTATCCCTTTAGCTATTTTAACAGCTGCTATTGGTGAGCCATTTGATGTGAATGTTTTGGGCTTATTATTATATGCTTGTATTCATAATCAGTTAAATTTTGTTTAAATAAATTAGCAGTAGATTGAGATCCACCATCAGTAACTAATGTTTAAGGAATGCCATGCCTTGCAAAAATTTATTAAAACTTTTTTATTACAGATTACTTGTAATATCAGGTAAAGAGACAAGTTCAATATATTTTGAATAATAGTCCATATGACTAAAA
>JAGFPH010014466.1:8213-21825 GCA_018207615.1 Philaenus spumarius | reverse complement strand
GGGGGGGGGGTGCGTAATTTAACACATTATTTTAGATGATGAATTACACGTGGAATTATAAGTTTTTGCCTTAATTACAACATTACAACAAATGTTAACTTAAATCCATTAAAATGGTTTGGTTACTATTACGAACAAGTGAAAAATTTGTAGCTTTCAGTTAAGGGTACTACTAGCCTACAATAAAATAGTAAATAAACTGAAAATAACAATTTAAATCATGCATGAATAAACATAGAAATCAGGCACATTATACGTTTAAATATCACTAACCTAATTTAAAAAGAAAGTCCATCCGTCTTTCGGATGGGCAAACTTAAACTTAACAGAATTTTAATTTTATAATAAACATAACATTAACATAATCGAATTTATGAACTCGCCCCATATCCTATTTAGGATGTTGGCCTATCCTTTTTTGTTCAAAAACTATTATTTGAATTGTATGGATGTTTGAAAATAGATTTGAGATAATGGGTTCAAACATTTTGGAAATAGGTTGTGGCCTATCATTAAAACTATAATTAAATCACGAATGGCACGAATATTAATTATGAAAAGAATATTAACAGCTTTTGTTTGGCGTCTAATCAACACTACACTTTTTGTCTAGGCCCACTCAAATTGATACAAGTTATGAAGAATAATGTAAAAAGGACTATTGTAATGGATTTAACTATGTACCGTACTATACTACTTTACTCACTCCTCATTCGCCGCATTACTAGTGTAATCCAGACACACGCACTAAAATATATTAACACAATATAAAACAAATAAACACCAAACACATCTAGCCAAAATACGAGAACAACACATAACCTCAAAATGTCTTGTATTATTCACTAAACAAAACATGAAACATGACATAACAAAAAGACATTCGGCTGGCAAAAACCTAGCGCCCCGGTGGCTGGTTGTAGAACTTTACTGCACCTGATGGCCTTATGTGAGTTGTCATAGCAACGCATAAGTTACAAACTCCCCACCAGTTTCAATGCTAATAACTGAATAAGACTGTGGTTGCAGAAGCAGTGCGTTCCACGACGCTGCGCGCGAAGGTTGGGTTGATGTTCTTCGGCTTTTCAACCGTTTAGGGACATTCTTGGCCGTATAATTTTGGATTGAATTGAGGTTGATATTGATAATGCATTGATATTTTTAAAGAAACATTAATGTGATTATTTTTTTGTTTTATTTCTTGGGGGTTGTGCAACCAAACAACCACACAAGGAGCCGCCACTGTATGGTACATAGTAGATTAGATTATGGAATTTGTTGCTGGGGAGGTACATATGTCACTAGACTAACTCCTCTAATTGTAGCACAAAAAAGTTTGTGAGACTGATTATGCACAAAAAGGAGAGGGTTTCGTCTTTACCATTATTCAGACACCTAACTACACTGCCTCTTAGATGTTTATACATATTTAAAGTTATGAAAGTATTTTATATAAGGAGTGGTCATTTTTCAGATTTGAAAAGTAGAACTTCTGTTTATTTGCTTATACGTGGCAATAAAGCATTCATACCCAGGGCAAAATTGTCCATATATTTCAATTTTTGTACTAATATCGCCCCAAGAATTTATAACCAACTTCCGGAAAATATTAAGACGTGTACAAAATTTAACAAATTTAGCAAACTGTTGAAGTGCTATCTTTTGGGCATGGATAATGTTGAGAATTTGATGAAAGTGGTCTTGTAAAGGACGATTTTTATGGTGAAACATGTTGGTAAATTAAATCTTGAAATATGTATGTTGATATAAGCATTTTTTTTACTGATATGGTGTGTCTGCGTGTGTGTGTGTGTGTGTGTGTGTGTGTTGTTTTTATGCATGTGTATGTGGTAAGGGTGTGTATGTGTTTATATATGAAGTTATATATGAGTGTATGTATGTATATTGTTGAGTAAATAAATTTAAATATAAATTGTAATTTATAGTTTGGATGCTTATTTAGAATTTTACTGAATTTGTTTAGTTATTTAGCAATACCTATTAACAAGTGATTTAACTGCTCCCACAAAAAACCCTAGAACCTCTGTTGTATTATTTGTTTCTGTATTATGCAACCTCAAAACGGGCAAAAGCCCTTGGAGGTGCATTATTTTCATTCTTTGAAATGTTAATTTTTGTTTTTGTTTTTTACTGAGAAGTATTTTTTTTTATTTTATTTTTTTAAGTTTTTGTATCTAAGTTAAGTTTTATTTGAAATTATTAGTATTTTTTTCTGGTTTGTTTATTTGTTTACCAAGATGTGGTTAGTTTATATTTTCTTATTTTGTCTAGCTAAGTTTATATCTTTAATAATGTATTATGTTTCTGTGTTTAGTTAAGCTCGTATTTATGTATTCAAAGAATGAATAAATATATATATATAAAAAAAAAAAAACTCAAATTTGTTCTAGCCTTGGGTGTTCCTTATTTATTTAGTCTCCTCCAATCAAACTTTTGGATCAGACGTTGACGGGTTGTGCCCCCCAAAACAATAATGCACGCGACGCCTATGGTGATAAGTGATAAGAGAGTGAAGACTGGCCTTTATTGTGTGACTCGTTTTCAGAATTAAATACAATGAATTACGTTGCGGTGAAGCACGCATGGTTTTCATTTTCATCCGGTTCTTATTAACAGAAATCTACACAAAACTAATAACTGGATTTTTAAGTTTTCTTTCTGACAATAATGTTTAAGATTATTAAAATGACAAGCTGGGAAACGCCAAAGTAAGACAACTATTACAGCACGGTTCTACTATAAATTACAACTGAATGAACGTGTCTATAGAAAATCTGCTAGGCAGGTAAATGTAAACAAACTAACCTTGAATAAATCGCTCTTAACTTTAGTGTCACGTCAAGCACGGGTAAGCTATTTAACACCATGCTATGTTTGGCACATAAACATTGTACACATTTGAATAGAACTTTTTTATTTGTTTGAAGTGATAACTTCTATTGGCCCGTTGGGCACTTTCGCTTGGCTATGTTTCTGAAATCTCGCGTCATGCAAACTTTTTGCGTAGACACAAGTCGGAGCGTGAAATGGGAATAGGTGATACGTAGTAGGCCTATATAATAATACGTTATTAGCGAATTTCCATAGGAAAAATGAGCTATTGCAGTGGCCCTTATGGTAAGACCCAAGGTCAGGAGTAGCAAATGAGCACCGATCATAGTCCTCAAAACACGTTTAGGGTGTCATTAAAATTCATATATTATATATATATATATATATATATATATATATATATATATATATATGCACGATTTTGGTGCTGTTTGACTGCCATACATGGGGAAAAACGTATGCTATATGGCTGCCAGACCATTTAGCAGCCGCATACGGCAGCCAGATCGCCGAACCTCTATTTCATGCTTATAACATTAAAACAGACCTAAGTTTTAAGTTTCAGAAGGACGCCAAATTAGTCACAGTTTTGATTATTTGTATATTATTAGTTCACGAAAGTTAAGTGAGGAGCGCTGCAGTTGTAGACTTATACGCGAATGTATATACAATTTTCAAAACGATGAACCATTTGGCGGCCGAGACTTGGCAACGCTGTGTCTGACGCATTAGTTTCCTTTCCCCCCTATTCTTCCGGTGTCCCTTTCAGCTCGCTGGGACTGCTAAATATTACTTGCACTGACTCCAAACTGTCTTGTCAACAATAATCTCTATTTACAGGGTGTTTTAGAATTCATGTCAGATACGTTAGGGTGTTGTTCCTGGACCAAATAAAATATGTTAAAAATGCCCGAATACCAATAGTTACCCGTACAGCCACCATTTTGTTTTTTCACATAACAATTTTTAATTTGAAACGACTCTTTGCAATCCATTTAAATTTTACTACATAGCTTTATGATACAAAAACCTAATCCCAGGAAAAACAATTACATCCAGGGATTTACAATGTTTATTTTCAAAATAGCGGGGGAAAATCTTTAAATTAAAATACCGGAAAAACGGTAAATCATACAAATTTTTTCAAAGATATACCTTTTTTAGAAAATTTAATTTTTAATCAGATGCCACTAAGAAAATCGGTTGTTATAAAAGTGAGATATGTTTGAATGTTTGTAGAAAAGGCAGCAAAATGGTGTCCCATTTTGCTGCCTTTTCTACCTAGTGGAGTGATTTACAAATATTTTAGATGAAAAAAATTAGATGCAGGTTGTCCTAATTTCCAAACGATGTTCAGTAGGCTACATACAAAACATAAAGCTTCTAACACTTATTGACAACAAAACTGTATGTTACCTATGTAGCCTACATTAGGTTAGTTTTACTACTTTCAGAAGTTAAAAAAGTTTTCTTTGTAGTATTGGAGCTTCAAGGAAGTTAACTTCTAGTTTTTACTTGAAATTAGTTTAATTTAACAAAATATAATATATTTTAAAGGGTTTATTTTTATACATTATAACTTTATATAACCGAACTGCTATCAAATAAACATTATCACTGTAGTTTTTCAAACATAACATGAGCACAATCTAGGAACCAACAAATTAAATATCAAGTTTCATTTCAAGGTTTAATTTATTTATAATTCATTATTTTAACTATGGCTTGTTTTGGTTTTGAAGTCGCACACACTAAGGGGTTAATCTATATAGATGCCGACAAAGAAGCACAAACAACGACGTTATCAATCCAGATAGAAATATGATGACTAATTGTAATTGCAAAGCGGGAACATAGTACGATAGACATGTTTATACACAATGGTTTGAATAAAATGAAGGTACGCATTGTGCTGAATAGTTTCGTAAAAGTTTGTAGACCGTTGACGTTGATAGACAGAGTACCGGTATCAGCTGATCACACTTATTCCCTCTCTCTCACACACTGCTACTGACAACAGTCGTGCTGGTGTACAATAAAGCCTGCCCTGTACCCATCATACCATTTACTAAAAACGTATGTCATCTATTATTTTTAAAGTGACACAGCTTGTTTTTAATAATCCAAACTTCTGTTAGGACAATTACACAAGGTATTAATTTAGCTGAAATACAAACTGAGCTATTTTGCTTATGCTCCTGTACGGTTTTAAAATATTAAAAGTTCTATAGGCCTAAACCAATCAAATTAAATTTGTTCGCACGAAAATTATATAGGCATAGTGATTGAAAGTTTAACCAGTTGCAAGAAATAGTTAATAAATAACATGTATACCCAACGAAACTCGAGAATTTGCCTATGCACAAAATTGCAGACACCCAAAGTTGGCTAAAAAACGTTTTTCGCTTCTGGAGGCCACAGAAAGCTTTGTACATGGCTAAGATGCTAAAAATTGTAGAGAATAGAAAAACCTATAATTTGAGCCGCGGTACGATATTATTCGTTAAATAGTTATTGCAATAATCTAAAAACCGTAAAATGCCTGTTTTTTGCAATGCTAATAATTATTGCAAAGTTGATATTTTTTATTGCACAAAAGGAAGCCCTTATGAGATTGAATCGAATGAGACCTTCTAAAGTTAAATCGACAATTTTTTTGCCGAGATACATTAATTTATTTATTCCAGAGCACTTAATGTTTATTGCAATGACTTTTTGGTTATATACATTTTAACGCTACATTTACCATTCGACGTTTATTCTATTATAAAAAACTTATATTTTCATAGATTTTGCATTACAATTAAAAAAAATAGTTTTTTTACCCTTAATTTTTTGAAAAGTGGGTGATTTTTTTTATAAACATTTAGAGCTGGAGCGTTACACAGGCAATGTAAGAAACTTGTACCTTCAAAATATCTGTTAAATTGTTTCCTTGGACCGTAAGATACTGAGTGTAGTGTTTTGCAACCAAAATGTACCTCAAAGTACATAACCATCTCTGAAATTGCAATAATAGGCCTATAGTATATATCTATACGTCTATACTAATATTATAAAGAGCTAAAATTTGTTTGTGTGTATGTTTGTTTGTTTGTTTGTATGTAAGGGGTAATCTCTGAAACTACTGAACCAATTGAAACATTTTTTGTTTTAATAAAAAAACTACACTATCCCTGAGTAACATAGGCTAGATTTCATTTTGATAAAAACATGTTTTATTTCAATATTTGAAAATTAATTTAGTCGGAAAAATTCACAGGATGAAGTAGGGAGTTAAACCCATAGCGTCTAACAGCTGTTATAGCAATAAATAAGCAACATTAAAAAAAACTAAAATACGACAATTTTATTGAAAGATGAAACTTATAAAAAAAATATAAAATACGACAATTTTATTGAAAGATGAAACTTATATTATTCAAAACGTACTATGCCAAAGATGTGCACAAACACATAAATTATGTATGTATGCCGTTAAGATTGGTAAATTTATTTAAACACAATTAATAATTATAGTTTGGCCTAGACTGCTGATGCATAACACATTTATTTCTTACATTCATTACCATGGCAACCAATTGAATAAAATAACAGATAAATCATTTTTGATTCGGATGTCTAGCTTAGTACAAAATAATATTTATTTTAAGTTTAGGCCAATCATGTTTCAACATACACAAACCAATAAAAGCTTGCGTTAAGGAATTTTAAAATAAGAAACCACTATTTTACATGTTATAAATAAATAATACATATTATAAGAATTTAATAGTAGCCCTATTTATTGTTAATATACGGTAATTTGCAGTGAGAAACCTAAAGTTAGATTATAATATTCCTACACATACATCCTAATTAAAATAAATAAGACATATTATAATTTAATAGTATTCCTATTTATTGATAATGTACGGTAATTTATTGATAGTGAGCAACCGAAAGTTAGATTATAATATTCCTACACATACGTCCTAATTAAAACAAATAAGACATTAGAATTTAATAGTAGTACGCCTATCTTATCTTCTAAAGCGAAGAAAAATTGTTTGTCTGCACAACGGATCTGGAAACTCCGTCCAAGGATTTTTGATTTTCTTATTTTATTTGCGGTTTTTGGCCACGAGGAATCTATTATTGGAGCTGGACACCAGTCTGGGAAAATTCGTTTTTCTTAATTAAAAAAGTAAAATTTCTCCATTTAAAATACACAGCACAGCTGATGCAAATGTTTTCAATGCCATTACAATAATCAGCTGTTTTCTTTTAAACTGTATTTTATTAGAGGTAAGATGTTATTACAATAATCTACTGTTTGCTTTTAACTGTATTTTTATTAAAGTTAAGATGTCATTACAATAATTTGCTGTTTTCTTTTAAACTGTATTTTTTATTAGAGGTATTTATTAGAGGTATGTCATATCTATTTGTAGTTACCATAACAACGAATACTTCTGCTAAATAAACTTACCCTTTATTTAGTTGTTTAATGTTATAGGCCTAACCTCAAAACTCAATAATCCAATATTTATTAAGCTGTTTCTTATATTCGGGTTGTTTTTCTGAACTAACTCGTTTAACCCAAACTTAATAAGTGAAAATTTTATATATGTAAATATTTTCTCTAAAACGGCAGTTTTAAAACTGGTCTAACGATGTTCACGAAAATTTGCAATAATAGTTGTTTGACGTGAGCATACTAGGCCCTAGGCCTAAACGATAGTGAAATATTAAACTTTAATTTAGGCCTAACTTATTTTTTAGGCATAGCGTTGAGATAATGGTTAATCCTGTAATTATTCTCAATACATTTATGACTGATTTCACAATTTAATTTGTTAGAAAAAAGTAAAAGTTAATAGAAATTGATTTTAAAATACCGGTAGTCAATTTTCTAATATAGGCCTGCCCCACTTCTATACCATAGTTTTGAGTTTATGAATAATTCTGCAACTAATAATTGTTAACATATTTAGGCATGTTTCAAATTTTACAAGTTAAACGAGCGGAGCATTTTAATTTAATAATAGGATTATTTATTGATAATATAGTCTACGGTAATTATTGATAGTGAGCAACCGAAAGTTATATTATAATATAATATTCCTACACATAAATCTTTATAACTACAGCAAGAATATACAATTCATTCAACCTTCAACATGTTACAACGAAGTGTTAGGTTGGCAGCACTATTAATTTTCCTAAAAAAGAGCAAAGTCTACAAACATAAATTATTTTATGAGTAGTGTCGGAGTGTTGTTATTGTTAGGTTTCGTCTATATGTAAAGTAACTGTACAAGGGCAAGTAGTTTATCACAAAAAATACTTATATTAATAAAAAATGGTTATGAATATTAGTGTTAAATTGTTGTTGTGTTAGTGTTGTAGTTATTATATTGTTTGTGTGAATTAATTGTATTGTTGTTCTTCTATTTTATGTGTGTTTTTTCTTTTAAAAATACGATTTAAAACACTCATCACGATTTCTCAAAAACTACTGAACGGATTTCAATAAAATTTTGTATGTCCTCTAGGGCCATAGGTGTTCGCTAAGGTTTTCAAAAAAATAGAAATTTTAGGGGGGTGTTTGTGTGGGTCAAAAGTAATAAAAATGTCCATAAGATATTTATAGATGAGCTAGAAACTTAAAATTTTGTATGTAGCTTCTTCTAGGGCCGTAGGTGCTCACTAAGAAAGGTTTAGAAAAAAATCGACATTTTAGAGGTGTTTGGGAGGTGTAGAAATTTCAAAGCCATATTTAAAAGATTTCTAGATGAGGTAGAAACTTAAATTTTTTTTATGTAGCTTCCTCTAGGGCCGTAGGTGCTCGCTAAGAAAGGGTTAAAGGTGCTGTGATGGCCATGGTTGTTAAAGCGTGTTTTCTTAACAGACATCATTGGCAGTGGTTCGGATTCCACGTAAAACTGTAGGTCCCGTCTTCATTAGCCTTAAAGTGCAAAACAGCAGGACTTTAAAAACCAAAACAAAAAAGGTTACAAGATATTCGAAATTTTAGGAGGGTTTAAGGGGGGGGGGAGGTGAAAGTTAATAAAAATCCCTATAAGAACGAATTGGCATGGAATTAGTTATGTAGCTTCCTCTAAGGTGCTCGCAACATTGCCATTGTAATTAAGTGAAAGTCAAACTTAGTAAAAACTTTAAATTAAAACGATAATATTTCAAGCTTTTTCATGTTAGTAGTTTACTGATCACAGTATTTGTGATATTAATTCTGTATTGTTTCTGTTTTTTTCCAAACCATTTAAAGTAACACATCACAATTGATATTTATTCATATCTAGTTTGATTTTGTCATTTAAGTCCATGAATTTCAAAATTGAAAACTGTTAATATAAGAAGCCAATTTTCGCAATACAATTACCGTGTCTAATATTACGATTATTTTAGTTTTCTTATCTTAATTAATCTTATAAAGTATTACTGGACTGTATCAGAGAAATATAATTTCTCCTGTCCTTTAGCCCACTTTAATAATGAGGTAAAAAATATATTTTACTTTGAAATCTATGTTGCATGCATTCTATAACTATGTCAAATAGACTGAGACCAAATCGCAAATCCTTACTGCGACAGATCGAGTAGTCCTGGAACGTGACGGACTTGAAGGGGGAAGGCAGGAAGGCAAGAAGGCAGGAAGTATTTCCTGAGATACCTTCAATCATTATATTTACTTTCCCACAAAAACCATATTGTTTAAAATATGTTTCCTATTCTTAGTTCATCGATTAGAGTATAAAAACTATTCAAATAGTCCATCATAAATTAGTTGAACTTATGAGCACGTGTGGATATCTTTAGAGTCAGTGCACTAATTAATTGTTAATTTATTAACTAGGCCTACCGTTATTATTGTTCATTTAAGTTTTTTTAAATCTAATACGTAAATTTACTAACTTCCACTAACCTGTCTACTATATAGCAATACAATGTCATAAATTCCTTAGGGTGACACATCCTAAAACTGTAAATTGCCTACAGTTTGATTAAAACAAGATAGTATTATGTAGATTGTCTGCGGAAAAACCAGGATCTCACTAAAACAATGAAAAACACCCAAAAAGTTTTCATTTTGCCTAAAAAATACTTTTTTCTCGCTTTGAATAGTTAATGTCATCACTTTTAGTTTATAAAAAACTTTTACCATTTTTCATCACAATTATTATAACATTTTATATTTTTTCTATTGAACAAAACTACTTATTTACATTTGCCATAGTTTTCTCTAAAAGGTTAAATACTTGTTTATATAAATATTGTATGCAGGAAGGTAAAGTTATAAGAAAGAGAGTCGCAGTAATTAACGAGTTATAACATTCTTAGTTGAACCTACTTTTTGTGGAACTTGTTGAACCGAGAAGGCAGGTTGGGCGAGAAGCGAGAAGTAGAAGGGATGACAACCCCTTTAGGCCAAACACACTCCTAGTTTGCGTTAACTGTAAGTTATGTTATCTTATTTTCGGTCTGGAGGTAAGTAAACTACATCCGTTCCCCCGGTTGTACAGCTGAGGTTCTAAGAAGTATGAGTAATTTTTCTCAGTTTTATAAGTTTTCTCTCGGCAGCATTAGTCTCAAATCTCATGTTCTCCCTTCGATATGTATGCCTCTGCTTAAAGAAACAATGTAAAGAGCATGATATTTTCTTTAGGTAGCATTAAATTTAGGGGTATAACTGATGCCTCCATGATAAATGAATATGCACGATTTTCGTGCTGTTTGGCTACCATACATGGGGAAAAACGTATGCTATATGGCTGCCAGGCAATTTAGCAGCCGCATACGGCAGCCAGATCGCCGAACCTCTATTTCTTGCTTATAACATTAAAACAGGCCTAAGTTTTAAGTTTCAGAAGGCCGCAAAATTGGTCATAGTTTTGATTATTTTTGTTTAATATTAGTTCACGAAAGTTAAGTGAGTAGCGCTGCGGTTTATGAAATGTTTGCATAGGTTGGGTTTATGAAATGTTTGCATAAGTTAGGTTTATGAAATGTTTGCATAGGTTAGGTTTATGAAATTTTGTGTGCCAAAGTTAGTTGTTATCTCAAAGAAATCAACATTGAAAATATATGCCACACTAAACTGCTGTTATTTTAATGAGCACAAACTTTGTGAGATCAAGTTTGCGGACGTTCGTCATTAAAATTCACGAACCATTGTGAATTTTCAAAAATTGTTCGATTTCAGATATTGATGGGCAGAGTTTAAAATGTTCTACCTCATACGTTGTAAACATTATTAATGCGTGTTGATTATGCCTGAGGTTGAACCTATTATAAACTTTAAACCCATGCTGTTTTAGTTACGATAAACCTTTTATTTTAAGGTCGGGCTTACGGAATTGTATTATACTAATAAAAAAAAATTCATTCAAAGTACAACTCGAACAATGCATTGATTGAATATTTTCTTATTGCCTATGTTAGACCGCCCCGCAGGAACAGCAGCGGTCTACTGAATACTTATTAAAATATTGTTCAGTGTCCATTATCATTGTTCTAAGTTTATAGATCAATACAATTCTGAAAAGTCTTCAAAAATACATAGATCATATATGAACCTATCACTCAATGCAAGTTACCTATTGAGCGTGCACAAAAAAGTCTAAAGGAAATTTGGCAACGCTGCTGGCAGCCATACAGCCTTTGTATATGGTAATACGGCAGTTAGTTGGCCTATGAATTCTTATGCGCCAGATAGGTACAGATTTTTGAGGCAGCCATTTAGGACCAACTTTGCTAATTCAGAATAGGAATATAATTCAACTTAACAAATCAGATAAATGGTATACCGATGTTATAATTACAAACTATTCACCGTAAAATTTACATATACACAATGTTCTAAGGTGGCTTCCACATAGGTTAATTTTTTGAGGCTGCCAAAAGCGTTAAGATATTTAAATATATATGTATATATGTGTTCGCACTCTAGCGGCCGCATTTTAAGTCCGATTTGGTTCAAATTTGGTACACATGTTGGTTGTCTACGTCGCTCGGACGAGTTCGTTAGCCAAAAAAATCCAACAACCGGAAGCACGTTTTTGATCGGAAGAAACTATTTTTTGATATTTTTTCTACGTGAATAAATTTGTTTTTGAGTTTTTTCTACAAATATAAATGTAGGCTGTTATTCTGCACATTTTGTTTTCTTACGCGACCTTATAGCTTCGCTTGGTTCCCCCAAAATCTATGAAAATGTAAAATACTATAGAAGTACCCGGTTCAAAGCCATGTGGTGGGGTTTTCGTGCGAAGCACGCAATTCATTGTGTGTTGAAGATACTCCTAGTACGGGGGTTGGCGTGCGAAGCACGCAATTCTTTGTGTGTTGAAGATACTCCCAATATTCGGAATGGCGTGCGAACCATTTTGCAGCTATTCAGCACCGTCGTGAATAGACCTAGTTCCCAAATTGTTGGTCGAAACCCTAAAACATATGCCTATAAACTTAATTTTGGAAATTTGCTCAACTCATGGCAGCGGTTCAGCTGCGTGGTCGAATTGTTATAATATTAATATATAATATTATAGTAAGAATGTGAAAAATAGTGACCATTATAATGTAAGCATTATTTATCTAGTAACTAATGATTTTGAATGAGATATTAGTGTATGCACTCTACAAAGAATTCTAAGAATAATTCAATATGTAAGGGATAATTGTAATATTTGTGCGTTTTAAGTTTTGTAAAGAAGATTGATTTTTGTCTAACCGAAGTAAGTTTAGACAAAATATTACATTTTGTACATTTTGACAAAGTAATATTTTACATTGTTTTACTTTACTGTAACTTATTATTACTCACTTAAATATAAAATTTAGCTTCATATTACAACAATGGAGGTCATACACGTTAATGGAGTATCTATTCCTCACAGAGTAGTTTCTTCTAGGCCAGATGGTCAATGCTTATTGCACTCTTTGGCTTTAATTGTACATGACACTGATTCAATGGGGTTTGAGGTGAGGACCAGAGTTGTTAGTCATGTTTCAAACAATTGGCGCAGGTTCAAACCATATACTTTAAAAGTAACAGGAGATATTTATTCAACAAAAAAAGAATATATCGCGGATATGAGCAAACTGGTAACTTTTGGAACCTCCTGTGAAATTCTAGCACCATCCGAAATATTTTTCATGAATTTCAGGTGTACAGAGATGGTTATTTGTTGTGGGAGAGTTTTGGCGAACCGATTGAGGGATAGGGAGGCTAAGGTTTACTTGGGAACTGACGAGAGGCCACTTTGATGTTCTCTTTCCTCTCACAAACGATGAATATTCTTTTTCCAGATAACTCGATGGATATCAGTGTGGAGGAAATACAGTCAGCTTCCCAATCCCAGGTTTCAGACGATGGTCTCCAAATCTCTCAACTTCCAACCCTATCAGAACAGTGTAAATCATCATCTGATGCAGTTCGGTCGCATCCAGAACAAATACCAAAAAACGAGGAAAAAAAGACGAAAGCGTTTTTCTAATACAAATCGCGTAAAAGCATATAGGCAAGCGGTAAAAAATCCACTGTCTCAAAATACACACAGAATCAGCTAAAATACTTTAAGATGTAACATTTATTTGCTGTAGGTAACCATATTATTGCAATAGCGAACATTGTCCTGTCAGCTAATCTATATATATAAAAGCCAAAACCCACTGACTCACTCATCACGATTTCTCAAAAACTACCGAACGGATTGGAATGAAATTTGGTATGTAGCTTCCTCTAGGGCCATAGGTG
>JAGFPH010014465.1:0-23584 GCA_018207615.1 Philaenus spumarius | reverse complement strand
TCGGTTGCTACGATACCTAGTCGACCTATCTTGTTAACTATCCTAAGCGAAACACCAAATATTAAGCTAGAAGCATAACTAGCCGTACCTAAACAAAAACAAACAAAAAATATTAACCTAGGAGTCCATTGGTTGGTCGTTAGCTAACCAATCCTAAATAGGAAAAATACTTAATAGCAAAGGACTATGTTGTTAACTAACTAACCTATTACGTAAATTTATGCAGCGTGGTTGGTTGCTACGATACCTAGTCGACCTATCTTGTTAACTATCCTAAGTTAAACAACGAATATTACGCTAGAAGCATAACTAACAATATCCAAACAAAAACAAACAACAAATATTAAAATTGGAGTCCATTGGCTGGTCATTATTTAACCAATGCTAAATAGGAAAAATTACTTAATAGCAAAGGACTATGTTGTTAACTATCTAACTAACCTATTATGTAAATTTATGCAGCGTAGTTGGTTGCTACGAAACCTAGTCGACCTATCTTGTTAACTGTCCTAAGCTAAACACCAAATATTAAGCTAGAAGCATAACTAACCCTATCCAAACAAAACCAAACAACAAATATTAACCTACAAGACCATTGTACTATAGGCTTGTTGTTAGCTAACCAAGCCTATATATTAAACATAACTAAATAGCGATGAACTATGTTGTTAACTAACCTAGGATGTAAAGTTATGCAACGTAGTAGGCGAAACCTAGTCGACCTTTAATGTTAACCACCCTCAGCTAAAACACCACATATTAATCTAGAAACCTGGACCTATAAGTAAACCGAAACAAAATATAATAATCTAAAAAAAAAACAGTTGCAGTTGTTAACTATACTAACCTAAACAGCGACCATTACTTTAGTAAGAAGCTATATTTTTAACTACACAAACACAAGCAGAAAATAATAACTTAACAGTCCTTTCGCAGGTTGTAACTAACCTAGTCTAAATTGGGAACATGATTTAATAACGAAGGACTGTGTTGTTAACTAACTAACCTATAGATAACCTAAAAGCCTATGTTGTTAACTAAAAAACAATTAACAACAAATAACCTAGTCTAAATATGGAACATTACGTAATATCGAAGGACTAAGTCGTTAACTTGCCTAAGACGTAATTTTAAGCATCGTGGTTGGTTGCTACCCAACCTAGTCGATCTATGTTGTTAACTAACATATCCTAATACAAAGGATCGGTCGTAGATTGTTAACTAACCTAGTCTAAATAGCGAACATTACTTAAAAGCGAAGGCCTTTGTTGTTAACTTACCTTACCAAAACAACAAACAATAACCAAGAAGCCTTGACCTATAATCTCTAAGCTCTATCTAGTCTACCTTGTAGGTTAAACATTTACATAGAAGCCCTGTATAGCCATAAAAGTCTATAAGAAAATCATATAAACCCTATATACAGGATTTACACAGGAGGCCCGAACAGAACCGAGTGGGCTCCATGACCGAACCAAAATTGTGTAGTGTACGTTAAAAGTATATAACCAAACTTAACCGAAACCTCACGGGACCGAACTTAACCGAACCGAATAGACTCAGTCCCATAGGCCTAACCCATGTTAGTAAAAAGGTGGATTAGCCGTATAGTGTACAAGAAAATCATATTAGTTCCTAGGGTGTTCGATAGGAATTTGCGTCAGACAGAAATATTAATACACTATCGATCAATCCGGTTGCAGGATAGTGGTCACCATCGACGACGACGGCACCTGTGCTTACTGTTGTTAACAAACCTAAGCTAAAATCAAAATATTAGGTTAGATTCTAGGTCTACTCTATAAGAAGCAATGTGGTTGGTTGCTGTGCTGTACGAATGTGTGTGTATGGTTGGAAGAAAGGTATTGTACCTACGTCGAAAATCAGATCTAATTAGGATAACTACCTAGATTAAAAAAGGCATAGTAAAACAATCAGTTTATAAAAATTGTATCTTTATTATCCAATAAAAAATATATTTTCTAATTATAACAAATTTCTATTGCGTTGTTTTTATTACATGGTAATTTATTTATACACAAAATACAACTCTTTCTATATTCTTATTAGGTGTAACCTTAAGTCTATCCAATTTAATCTTTAGCTTGTAATTTAGATCTATATTTCCATTTTCTAATTCTTTTTCGAACCAGTAATTAGAACAATACATTGTGTTTAGGTTTTCAAATTGTAAAATAAATCGAATTCTATGTCGATAGAGCACTTCTTGTATAGCGCAAATAATAAATTCTGTCCCTTCTTCCAGTTTCTCTAATATACTACATTCTTTAAATTTTATTTTCCCATTTATCGGCTGCATAAGAGAATTATTAAGGGGAGCGCGTAACCAAAAAATTGAAAAAAAATCTAAAATTATTTTATTTGTGTTTTTTATTCATTGAAGTATTCTCTTTAAGAAAATATAAGGGTTTTTGGCCAAACAAATTTTTTAGCTGCTAAAAGAAATTAAAACCCAAACTAAGTCACGCCTATGAGCTCGCGTGAATTCCTGAACATAGACCTACAACAAACTAATATATTATTGTACATTCGGGGAAATTATGTTTCTGGTGTTTGTTGGTGTTGACAACACTGCTAACAACTCAACTGCAAGCAGCTGTGTTTGTATTATTTACTGCTGAATGTTTAAAAAACGAATGGGTACGCGGCTGAAAAATTTGAAAAAAGCGGTACGCGATTCGGGAAGCAAAAATAAGAAGACGGCAAAGGCTTAGGTGGTCGAAACAGACTGACAGATAAAGAAATTTATAAATTACAAGAATATTATGGTTTGGCAATAAAAAGAGGAGGCTCTGATTTGGAACAGATGAAAAGAAATGTGTGGGCTACATATTTTCATAAAATATCAAGCGATGAAAACCCGCAGCACAACTTATGCCCCCCGGACCTGACACTTGGTGTGGTTACAATAAAGCTACAGATAATCACCTCGAATATAAACACAAAAACAAACTACCTTATGAAATAATGGTTTTAATCAAAAAGATTTATCAGGACCTGGCAGACCCAAATCTCTTAAAAAAGTACCTCCACCAAAAAACCCAAAACCCAAATGAGGGTTTTAATAACATGGTTTGGACAAAAATCCCCAAAAATGTTTTGTGAGACTTGACACTTTCATATTATTTGTATATGACTCTGTGTTGAGCTTCAATGATGGGTTTTCAAGTAAATTGGCTATTTACAAACTGCTAGGCCTACAGTTAAGCTGTAAAGCAGTAAACACGCTTCGCAGTTTTGACATATTGCGAATGAAAAAATTCGACAAAGCGGCCGAAAACATGACCCGAGTAGCCAGAATTGCCAGAAGAAAAAGGAAAATGGACCTGGAAGAAGAAGAAAATCAGGCAGAGGATCCAGACTATGGTGCAGGGATGTTTTAACAAGCCACACTCATCATAAGGTAAAGATCTGACCTTTAACGCTAATTTCCCGAAACTTTAGTTTTTATTGACGCAGGTACATTTTTCTCAGAAACTATTAAAGATAAAAGGTTGAAATTTTGTCTGGTCATACTTTATACTGTTTTATACAAACACATGCAAAATCAAGGCCATATCTGAACATTGCCCAAGTGTAAACATTTTTAATTATATAAAAAAATAGTTTTTTATAGTCTTTTTTTCAAAAAAATTAAAATGTATGCTCTAGTATGTTTTAAATGTTGAAAGAGCATGTGTTTGCTTAAAAAGGTGTAAATAATGTTGTGTTAAATTTTCATATATGTAGCCCTTATACTTTTTGAGAAAAATGTACCTAAATGTGCTTAATTTAACATGGGCGGTATAGGAGTTACGCGCTCCCCTTAACTTGGTCGACAACGACTTGATCATATTGCATGGTTTCCTCCAAGGTACCTTTATGGAACTGTAGATCTTCCACTTTCGGATAAACGTTTCCCTTAAAACTCGAGAGTCCGTTAGTTTTAAAGGATGCAAATGACTCTTTACTAGGCAAATAAACAACATTTAACTGATTGCCTTTGTTAGTTATCGATGTTGCAGTTACGAATCCAGCCTTATTTAACTCTTTTTTATTTCTGTATATTTGTATAAACACATTTTTATAGAAACCTTTTAAATGGTAAACAGATTTCGTGTTATTATTTTCTGCAAGCACCGATTTTCTGCATAGCTAAACGAATCTTTAGTGTTGACCACAAATGCGTAAATTGCATAGGAGCCTGTCGTTTCCAGATTAAACCACCTTCGCATAAAATGTTTTTTAAGCTCATTCTCGGTTTCTCTTATTTGATTTTCCATGCTCAACTGATTTTTGTACTCTTCTCGTATCGCGACCGTGTTTTCTGTGTAGTCTAGCCTTCGTTTCTTAGCATCCACCTCTTCCATCTCCAGCTGGCGTTTTCTACCATGTCAAACGCTACCCAAGGGAGGCCAGAAGCTTTATCGGAGCAGGCTGGCTGCTCAATGAACAGTGTTGACAGTTCAGTGGATACTGAGCTGAAGAAAACGGCATCAAGGATTAACAGGATGCATGTTAAGGACTCAGTCAATAGGGGCGCTGTCTTCTACAGAGAGAAGAAGAGGCGGCGTAAAGAGGAAAAGATGGCTGCAGGTATGTACAAAGCATACTCCTGTGAGCAGGAAAGTAGGGGCTGGCAGAGGAACGCCAAAGAGGCTAAGGTCCGAAGTCAGCACTCCTTCAAGCTCAGGAGGGAGGCAAACACAGAAAAACCCTAAGGGGGGCCGGAAATGACACTAGCAGAGAGGCTGGCCTCCATTAAGGTTGCTGTGATCCCCAGAAACTATCCAGAAGGGCAGCTCACTGAGCAGGATATCCTGGAGCTTTAGTCTGTGCTGATTGCCCAGATGAGTCCTCTGTGAGATGGATATCTGCCAGGCTTCAGTGAGTCGCCCAGGCTGAATAGTGGTGCTATAGTTCAGCTGTGTGGTAATCCGGAAACCAGAGGTTGGCTGAAACAGGCAGTAGCCAGGTGCAACCAATGGAAAGGGGTAGATCTTGAAGTGGTTGAAGGTGAAAAAGGTGTTTAATGTAAGCAATGTTATCTCCAGGTTTCCGCCTCCGTTCGACAAAATGAAAGTTGATGATGTAATCTCAAGGATTCATCAACATGATCTCAAGCTCTCAACACGAGACTGGAGAATCATAAAAGATAGAACCAAGTCCTCAAGGGCGTACTGTAGTTCTAGGGCTAAATGAGAAGGATCTGGAAGAGCTCAAGAAGAGAAACCTTAGGGTTAGGCTTGGACTTGGGCAAATCCAGTTCCAGATCATTGGCAAACATCAAAGGGATGCTGCTGTCAAGGAAGGAGCTGAGGGTGGTTCAGGCCAACCTTCAG
Source organism: Philaenus spumarius (assembly GCA_018207615.1). Taxonomy (NCBI): domain Eukaryota; kingdom Metazoa; phylum Arthropoda; class Insecta; order Hemiptera; family Aphrophoridae; genus Philaenus; species Philaenus spumarius. Next base: position 18,242 of record JAGFPH010014465.1, on the reverse strand, counting down.
CTTACAAAGGCTGCTAGGGCGGTCAAAGGGAAGATATTGGGACTGGGAGACTCTGGGGATAGGCTGATGTACGATACATCACTAGACACCCCCAGAACATGCATGTTAGTAAATAAGAATATTAAAGGAGTTCTGTTCCAGGGATCTGGTAGCAGTCAAAGTAAGATTGGATTGTCTGGATGGATGCAGGGAAGTTATAATAGGTTCTGCGTACTTCCCATTTGATTCGGCTAATCTTCCACCAACGGAAGAAATTGGACGGCTCGTGAAGGAAGCAAAGAGGAAAGGGCAACACCTAGTCCTTGGAGTGGATTCCAACGCTCATCACTCGGCATGGGGCAGTACAAACTGTAATGCTAGAAGTATGGCTTTGTTTGACTATATTTATAGGTTAGATCTAGACATAGTTAATGTAGGTAACAAACCTACTTTCATCACTAGAGTGAGGAGAGAGGTTCTAGATATTACTTATGTACTCAACATACGGCTAAACTCATTAAGGGTTGGGGAGTTTCGGAGGAGCCATCTTTGGCAAACCACCAGCATATCCAATTTGAATTGATGAGTAAACAATTTGTAAACTCAAGATACAGAAACCCTAAGAGAACTAACTGGAACAAATTTAGTGAGGATTTGGGGCAGGCTGTGCAGGAGATTAATACTGAGGTGAGAGAGTTAAATAACGTATGTCGGCAGATACAGCGGAGCAGCTGCAAGCTGCTGTGCAGGGTGCATATCAGGCCAACTGCCCCATCATTGAAAGAAAAGAATATGGTTAGGTAAGGTGGTGGAATGGGGGCCTTGCTAGGATGAAGAGGGAAGTAAGAAAAATGTTCAAGACCTCTGCTCGTCTCGAGTGCTGGGAACCATTCCACAAGATACTCACTGAGTATAACTTGGCAATCCGGAAAGCAAAGAGGGACTCTTGGAGGCAGTACTGTGGAAGAGTTGAAACATGCTCTGAAGCAACCAGACTCCAGAAGGTCCTCAAGGCTGATCGTACTAATATGGTAGGTTCTCTGGAAAAACCAGATGGCTCTTACACTCGGTTGTGATTGGAAACGCTGGAAGCCCTCTTGGCATGCCACTTTCCAGACTCTGAGAGAGAGGAAGAGGGTTTGTCTCTATACACTGGTGTAGTGCCGCGTAGAGCGGATTGGAACTCTGCAAGGAGAATCATTTCAGATGGAAGTGTGGAATGGGCCATTAAAGCGTTCGAGTCCCACAAGGCTCCGGGGCCGGACGGGATTCTTCCCCTGTTCCTCAAATAGGGATTGGAAGAGCTCAGGCCGGTGCTTATGGAGGTGTTTCGGGTGAGTCTAGCCTTGGGCCATGTTCCAAGGCAATGGGCAGTGGCTAGGGTGGTGTTTGCACCAAAGCCTGGAGGAGCGGGTAATGCTCAGGCCAAGGCATACAGACCCATCTGCTTAAACTCATTTCTACTAAAGACAATTGAGAGAATACTGGATAGAGACATTCGGGAGACAGTGCAAAGGAACTTAGCCTTGCACGAAAATCAGTTTGCTTATAGACCAGGCAGATCCACAGATGCAGCTCTACATTAATTTAAAAGCAGACTGGAGGAAAGCCTGAAAAGTAAGGAAGTAGCACTGGCGGCATTCTGGATATAGAGGGTGCCTTCAGTAACGCTTCACACCAGTCGATGTTGAGGTCGCTATAGGGGTGTGGTGTGAACAAAACTGTTGTAGGATGGGTTGATGCCATGTTAAGCAGCAGAAAAATTCAGGCTTCCCTGTATGATGAATCTATCATTGTCAGGGCTAGGCGAGGATATGCTCAGGGAGGTGTTCTTTCCCCCATGCTATGGAACCTTGTAGTGGACAAGCTTCTGCGGAGGCTGAATGCACAAGGATTTTACACTCAGGGTTATGCCGATGACGTCGTCATTGTGGTAAGAGGCAGAGATCTGAAGATTTTCAGTGAACTCATGCAGACTGCCTTTACTCTAGTTTACCATCTAGAAAGATGGTGTCAGGAGGAACAGCTAGCTGTAAATCCTGGAAAAATTATCTTATTCCCTTTACAAGAAAAAGGAAATTGGAGGTTAATCAGCTACCTAAGCTCTTTGGGCAGGAGGTAGCATTTGGGGATCAGATGAAGTATTTGGGCATCTTGCTGGATAGAAGACTTACCTGGAATCCGCAGATGGAAAGGTTGATAACTAGGGCCGAGGGCTGTAGGTAAAACATGGGGGCTAAAACCAAAGATGGTTATGTGGATTTACACCATGATCATTAGACCGCTAGTCGCCTATGCGGCGGTAGAATGGTGGCCTAAAACAGTTCAGAATGTTGTCGGTGGGAGGCTGGATAGTGTCCAAAGGACGGCTTGCCTGGCTGTCACAGGTGCTATGGGGTCGACTCCAACCTACGCTTTGAATGCCCTCCTGGATCTCCCTCTTCTTCGAGTGTTTATACAGGGACAGGCCAGGATGGGGGCGTACAGACTGCAGCAGGTAGGCTGCTGGAGAACAAGATGGCCTGCGATAGGCCACTGCAAAATAAATCAGGTGGTCTCTAAGGAAGTTTTAAACATGCCGTCAGACCACATGATTCCAAAACTCTCTATTGAGAAACACTTCAAGACAAAAATCTTCTCTAGGGAAGAATGGGGGCCTGGAAGGAGTTTATACGACGAGCAGGATGTAGTCTGGTTTACAGATGGCTCGAAGACGGAGGCGGGAACAGGGGGTGGAGTCAATAGGGTTCAACCTAAGGCTCCACTGTCCTGTATCTAGGCAAACATGCTACGGTTTTTCAGGCAGAATTTTGTGCGATCTCGCAGTGCATAGAAGAGAATCTTAGATTGGGATACAAAGGTAAGAACATCCTGATTTTCTCTGATAGCCAAGCAGCGATTAAAGTGCTAAATTCATATAGAGTAAAATTTAAAGTGGTGTGGCACTGCTTCTCGGCATTGATGAAGCTTAGCCAGGGGAATGAGGTTTCTGTGTGCTGGGTCCCTGGGCATTCAGGCATTGATGGTAATGAGAGAGCAGGGGGAAAATTAAGGGGGCTAAAGATCAATTTGGTCGATGCCGGCAGGGTTTATTTAGGAATATGGTCGACGCCAACCCATAAAATAAAAAAAAGGGCTCAGGTCCACACTTTAACAAAAACCTAGCCTAAAAGTTAGAAATTTAAAATAACTGCTTCACAGTTTGAATCAGCTGTTTTATCTGTTATTTTATTCAATTGGTTGCTATGTTAATAAATGTAAATACATTCATCAGTATAGGCCTAAATAAGATTTTTTTCCTACTAAATTTACAAATATTGAAATAAAAAACCCTTTTATCAAAATGAATTCTAGCCTATGTTACTCAGGGATAGTGTAGCTTTTTATTAGTAAAACTATTTTTTCAATCGGTTCAGTAGTTCCAGAGCTTACCCCTATATACTAACAAACAAATTTTACCTCTTTATAATATTAGTAACTAGTAAACCTCCGTGAAAAATCACAGGCAGATTAATCAGAAATACATCATTCAACAAAATACTATTTTAAAACAACACACGTTATCTAGGCCTACCTATAACTATGATGACAGGGATTTTTAACTTGGTAAAATGTATACAATTATAAGGATACTAGCTGGCCCGATCCGACTTTGCACGGATAGACAAATCAAAGTTAAATGTATATTATTAAAACAAATATATCAATAAATATATTAGTGAACTAATTGCACTGGGTGTAGGATGAAATTTATAAAATGATATTTGTAGGAATATTATATTATTTGTGTATAGAATTACAACTATTATAGGCCCTTGTGTGTTTACAATTATTTAGAATTAGGCATGTTATGCTGTTTGTTTAACATATTTATTATATGCTAACAGTTGTTACACCATAATTAAATAGATAAAATATCTTAAATGGATTTTGTAATCGTAAATAGTAAATCAAAGTGTCAAATCTTAAAAAGAAAAAAAATTACCAGACAAATAAAGTAAACACTCATTTATTTTGAGCTTTTAATTTTTATGCCTAGTCTAACTTCGTTCTAATACATAGATAGTTAATAATTTATAATAATTAATAAGACAATATTTTATTTGTTAGATGTAAATTTTAATGACTAATTTGGAAAGAAATATTATTAGTATATCACGTCAAGGCTTCTTTGAATACTATATTTAATGTTGTATTATTTTCTGACAGCAAAATGTATTGATTTTTGGAAGATCCCACTCGCTATAAGGCAACGTATAATTGTCCATGGGAAAAGCACTCCTTCCTCAAGTCGATACCCACCAGTGAGAATGTTTGTCCCTGAGACTTATTTATTGTAAGCGCAAATGACAATTTTACGGGAAACTGCAGGCGTTTAAAAGATATAGGCAAGTCCGTCGGTATCATCGGAATACGTGGAATGTGCACTAGTTGTCCACTTGCTGGTCCAGTGAGAATGGTCGCTACAATTAAATTATCTCGCAAGTCTTTTATCAATAGTCTTGTGCCATTACACATGTTAGGTGGGCTTAAGTTTCTTAACAGCATGATGGGGGTACCGATCTTTAACATTAGGTCGTGAGGTGGCAGGCCAGAAGGATTTAAAGAATTCAAAAATTCTTGTGGGTAATTTACTGTGTCTTCAATATTCATGACTGTATCAATAGACTTATAATGTTTTATTTGGCCAGGAACTTTTTTCAAAATAAAATCATTTATTTCATTAACTGCATCGTTTCTGGGTGCTACTATTGCTCTTGAACAAAGCCAATGATAATCTCGTTGTAGAACATTTTCTATATCAGGATATATTGCATCTATAAGACGTTCGAGATTATGGACTATTTGACCTAATCTATTGTCTAGTTTGATTTCAGCGCTACTACTATTTATGCTGTGAGGAAGAATTTTTCCTTCTCCAAGTTTGAGCAGTTGTTGTGGGAAGTCGTCACCGTTGTCGTTTTTTAAATGGGCTCTCATATTTGTGCGAAAATTAATTGTTTGAATTGAACTCCATAATGGAGATGATTTCAGACATGCTTTAATAATATCTGCACGTGTTCCATTTGCTATGACAGGAAGTGTTTGCCGAAAATCACCAGCAAAAAGAAAAGTAATTCCACCCATATTCATACTTGAATTTCTGAGATCTTTTAGCATTCGGTTTACTGCTTCAACATGAGCTCTATGACTCATAGTACATTCATCCCAGATTATTAATTATGTATCTTGTAATAACTTTCCAAGCGGTCCATTTTTACGTATAGCACATACCGACTGTTGTTCCAAAGATACACTTAGTGGTAATTTAAAAGTGGAGTGGGCAGTTTTCCCATCATTTAATAGAATTGCGGCAGTCCCAGAAGAAGCGACTGCCATTGCTATTTTTCCAGATTGTCTTACTTTTGCCAATATTAAATTTGCAAGAAACGTTTTCCCAGTACCTCCTGGGGCATAAAAAAAAAAAATAATTTACCTCTGCTATTTTCTACACTATCAATTATTGCTTCAAAACAGAGTTGGGACTAACGAATAGAAAAACTAACGAATAGAGTAACTAGTTAGTTTTTTGACTAACTTATAACTCTACTCGTTAGTTTTTTTTAGCATTAACTTCTAACTGTAACTAGTTAGAAAAATGACTAACGAATAGAAATTCTAACGAGTTAGATTTATAAGCAAAGGAATACTTTGAAAAGGACCATTTCGGTCAACAAACAGCAGAAACTTGAACAATGGGTTTGTTTAGTCGGAGTTGGCCCGTTATGATTTCTCGGAATAGCGATAAGGAAAGTGCGCTTAACTCAAGGTTGTGTGAGGGGCTGGAAAAGAAAGGACAAGGGACTAGAATAGAATGTTAGGGGGAGGGGGCAGGGTTGTTGACTTTGTCACAAACTATCACGAGCACACTTTCTCTTTTTACTTTTAGATTAGATCACTCGGCGCATCAGCTATGTGTACTTTGGTTTTTGAGAGGGGTTGAGATACACAATCAGTAGACCGGTTGTCGCCGTGGTACTAACTTACTTATTGTACTTTCAATCTTGTACAATTAATTGCCGTACTTTCAATCTTGTACAATTAATTGCCCAAGTGGTGTGGAAAGTGTTTACTGTTTTGTAGAACTGTTTGTAGTGCTGGCGTGTTGTTTATAGTTTAATTGAAATTTCGTTTATATAGTTTAAAGTTTAGATAGTTATAGATTGTTTAGTAGTAGGCCTATAGTTTCATTTGTTAAAATGAATGAAGTTTTGTGGCCAAATTTGAGTAAACTGTTTACTCAAATTAACCGGGACAGCAACAGTAACAATGTTACGTTCAAGTGCCTTTTATGTTTGCCGAAGAACAAGCAAGTTAAAGCGTCTGTTACATCGGCTTCCAATTAAAGGGCGCAATTTAATACTTTTAAATAAATAGTTAATACTTACAACTTTATGGCGGTAGGTAACTTTACTATTATAGAAATAGAACACGTAAATAAATGTCAAACTATTTAGTGTTGACTTTTTTAGGCTGTAGAGGGTTTGAAAAGTCTTCAAACCAATTTATAGAGAGCTCTGATCTTATAAAATATTTTTTAAAGTCATGGCTTCTTATATATTTATTATTATATATTTCTAATATATATATATTAATGGGATATGAGTAGAAATAAATTATAAAAAATCTACATAAAGGCCTACCTATTATATTTTCTTAGTTTAAAATTGTATCTAGGCCCTTTTAAATTTATATAAATTATAAATATTACATCTTTTATAAATTAATTATAAGTGTTTGTTTGGGAGTACCGGTAAATAAGTTATTATTTTCTTATAGTAGTCTACATGTTATTTACTACTAGCCTATATAAATTAATGTTTTGCAATTTCTAGTTACCATTGTTTGGTCTAAAAAAATAATTTATATGTTACTGTACTTTGCACATTTTGTAGATTTTTCGTTTTTTTTAAATTTGCAAATAAAAACAAATGTTTTACCTGACACAAACATTCTAAACAATACCTGGAAAATATTTAAAATAACATAACAATATGTAATTTTGTTTACTTTTTCTAGTTGAAGTAAATAAAAAACCGACTAACTTATAACTTTATTTAGTTACTTTTTTTGGAGACTAGCTTCTAACTTTAATCAGTTACTTTTTTGCTGACTAACTTCTAACTTTATTCAGTTAGGATTTTTCCTGGCTAACTTATAACTCTACTCAGTTATTTTTTTGATCGACTAACTCTAACTTCTATCAGTTACTTTATTAGACTAACTTTCCCAACTCTGCTTCAAAAGCTTGCTTTTGGTCTGTCACTAACTTTGGTAAATTTTCATTTACAAAAACTGACAATTCAATATTATTATAGGTTGGTATTGTGTTTAACGCATTATTGAGTGATCGATTTGGAGAAGGTAAACCGAAATCGCTTAACCTTTTGTCGTTCAGTTCTAAAAGTTTGTTTTCTATTAGTATCAAACCTTCATTGTACTTATCACAATTTAAAGGCAAAGTAAAATCCTGATTTTGCTGTTGAATACTGTGTCCAATATCTTCACATAGATTGTCTTTGAAATGATCCCACAGTTTGAGAGGCTCAGAGGGGTGACAAAATAATAGTATCACTACAAACAATTCTCTCAGCTTTAATGGACATTGAAAAACAGAAGCTTCTGCCAATGTATATTCCCAATGGTCATCGTTTTCTAATAATCCTCTATCCCGGCATGCTGCTTGACATGTTTCTTTGATAATACCGTCCACGGTTTTTAAGTGCTCAAATGAGAGGGGACCACGTTCGTGATGAAGTAATATTCTGAGATAAAACCATTCTGACTGAGAAGGATGAATACTGTACACTCTTCCTAAAGCAGTATTTTTTTTATTCCTGGATGTTCGTTGACATCTTGACCTCGCTTTCTTCGTGAAAAAGTATTGCAGCCCATGTATAATATTGTGGAACTTTGTAGTAAAGCAATGTTTTTGCGAATTGATCAGAATTGCACAGGTCAAAAAACGCCGTGAGAGTTGTTTTTGGTGGATTTTCAACTAAATGTTGCACATTTTCCGGTGAAAAGTATACTCTTTGCCCATTTTCTAAGTGTACGGCTAAATGTACAACGGCAGGGTCCCTATCGTGAATGGGAAATTCTAACAATCTCAATACAGCCTCCGAAGTACTGATGTACCGACCGTTCAAATAATTTTCAACCTCATTATGAGTATTTCTGACACTAAACGTTGCTTGATCCGATCCTTTATTTATATATTTACAAATATACTTGATGGCTTGCACGGAATGACAATATTCCACGTTAATATGGGCGTTAAAAGATCGTAACAATATTGGGTAATATGGAACGACCCATTTATTGTCTATGGTAATTGTTTTCCCTAGAATATTTAAGTTGGCGATTTGACCGCCATTATTAATGTCTCGACGACGATAAACAGGTTAACCGTCCTCACCTGTCTGGGTATCACTTAGAAAATGCCGTGGATATTTCTTAGAACATATGCCGTTTTTCATACACGGTGATGTTAGATTATTTTCTCCACTTGGTCCATGTATCATATTTTTGGTAACAATGTCAAAAAATACTGGATCTACGTATTTGTTGGGTAGTTCAGCAACTATAACGTGATCAATTTCGTCAGGTTGTATTTTTCTTTCCAGCCAAAACAACATATGGCAATGCGGCAATCCGCGCTTTTGCCATTCAACGCTGAGCATATGACATTTCACTTTTCCAAAAATTTCATCTTTTGTAATGAATTTAATACATTTTTTAATTTTTAAATGAAAACCCTAGCTATAGTGTCATGTCGGTCTAAAGATTGCTGGCCAGTTCCTGTTTGATTTCTGTCCACTCGGGGTTACATGTGAAAGTGATAAATAAGTCTGGTCTCCGATAATTGCGAACATAAGTCATAGCATCCTGTGTTCTTTCATGCATGTATCTTGGAGAACCGGTGAAAGAAGAAGGCAATATGACATGTTGTCCAATATTTGCAGAATTTACATTAGCATCTTGATTCAAAGCATCTCTTAAATGAATGTAATCTTCAGCTCTCAATTTTCGTTGGTTTTGACATTATGTAATTTAATCTTTCCGATATCATTTTAGCCATCATGTCAACACAATACTGACTGAACAAATTTCTGTAGTAATGTAAAGCATTAAAACTGTTTGATCTGATCATTAATCTGTATGCATAAAATTGCATACATGAAACCATTTTATTTCTTGTTGAATCTTGTTGAGGGATAGTTAGATAATAACCATCTTCTCCTGTTACAAACATCAAAGGGTATTGTAATGGATCGTAAGCTCGATGCAATTCAGAAACTCTCTTTAGCTGGCCATCTGTACTATGCAGTACTATATCCCTGGGTCCTTTGTCTTCATCTACTAATAAAATGGCAACCTCATTAACTGTTGGCGCATTGTACCTTCCTTGGTGTTGGTTTTGTAATGTGCGATCAGCATGTATAATTTTAATTATACATTATGTATAATATTTATGTATTAATTTTAAATTTTCCGATGAGTTATGTTGTAGATTGTATATGAAACTGCGAATGTATACATTATGCCTCTTTAATGCGGTCTGTAACTCATGTATCAAATTAATCTGTAAGGTAGGGGCATTGTTTGATCGCAATGATAGTTGATCTGCATCGGAGATGAAGTAAACTTGCAAAAATTGTGGACTTTGGCCTAAAGGTGGTAAAAGGCTACCAATAAGATGGTAAATTTGGCCCTCGACCTTAAAAGTAGGCATACAATTTCTTTCCCGAATTTCTTTAGCACCGAACGAAGTCATCTGGAATAGGCTATTGTATCTACGTATGTTTTTCAAAAAAATGTGTAAACAGTGGATGATTGCCTGTCAAGAGATTTTTTATTGGTTGTGGTGGCTCCTGCATATCAGGAAGAATTACTTTTCCAGCAGCACAACACACACCGTTTGATTCGTCTTTCCATTTTTTCGCAGAACACTTAGAGCAAGTCTTATTCATTCCTCCAATTTGGACGGTGCTTTGCTGAGCATAATCAATGTTTGGATCGTAACTGAAAGCTGATCTATTACGGTACTGTAAGCTAAAATTTGATTGCTTACTGTTGATGTAGACGCTTGTTGTCTTTGTGAGCGTTCGGCGCTAGTTCCTCTACCTCGAGCTAGTGAAGTCCTTATATTTTGTTCAGCAAGTCGTTGCGTTCGATCGGCGCTAGATTCTCTACCGCGAGCCAGTGTGCAGTTCTTACATTTTGTTGAGCAAGCCGCTTGGAGCGTTCGGCGCTTGATTCTCTACTGCGAGCCAGTGAAGTCCTTATATTTTGTTGAGCAAGCCTTTGCGAGCGTTCGGCGCTAGATTCTCTATCGCGAGTCAGTGAAGTCCTTATATTTTGTTCAGCAAGCCGTTGTGAGCGTTCTACGCTAGATTCTCTACTGCGAGCCAGTGCAGTTCTTACATTTTGTTGAATAAGTCGTTGCGAGTGTATATCGCTAGATTCTTCAGCACTCCCTTCCAATGCGTGCTCTCTTAGAGTTGTAAGCCGATTTGCATGCTCAGAGGAAGATTCTCCAATTCGACGTATCGTTGACTGAAATGTATGTGTAGAAAGTTGTGATTTTCTTTTAGGCACCCATATTTTTTTTGAAATTATAAATATATGCGAACTAACAAAAAGAAATGAGAAAATAAGAAAAATTTAAATGTTTTAAATTAAAATCTGTAACGGTAAGCAGATATTATTCTATTTCTGGTTAAATTTAAGACAGTAGTTCTTGAATTTAAATTAAACATTAACAAAACAATTAATTAACACATTTACCATAATTAATACGGATAATTAACCTCACTTACATTGGAACATTTAAAAATGTTTATATACATATTTTTTAAAGAAAAATGAAAGTAAAATAGAACAACAACAATACAATTCACAAACACACAATATAATAACAACAACACCAACACAACAACTATTTAACTTAATGTAAGTATTTGTTATTATATCCTTGTCCTTGCACACTTACTTTATTTCTAGACGAAACTTAACAATAACAATACGCCAACCTAGTCATATGTTTGTAGAGACGTTTACATTTTTTAAAGAAAATTTGTAATGTTGTTACCTAAAGCTAGCCATACACGGTCCGATTTGTAGGACGACCGAGTTGGACTGCAAGTTGGATGCGTTTCACCACTCACGATCCAACTTACCATCCAACTTACGATCCAACTAACGTTTCCATTAATAATAATTCCATTAACAGCTGATTTTAAACTTTGAATCAATTATTTACTTTTCTAAATTTTAGGTTAGGATTTTATTAAAATGTAGACCTGAGCATTGCTGGTTCTTTTAACCTTTATTATTTATAACTGATGTTATAATATAAAATAATTTCATTTTGGACATTTACGATCTTAGTTTTGAGGTTATTATTAATCCTACATCTTTATTATAAAGAACATATAACACAATTATGTGTATAGAAAGTTCCAACAGGGTTGGCGTGCGGAGCACGCTGGGGTATCCCTAGTAATAAATAAAAAATATACACATTGATTTACATTATTCAAAACGTTCTCAAATTTTCAACTCCACGACAAGAAATCATTCCAATTCAGTCGTCTTTCCTTGTAGGCCTACATAGTGGTAGTTGTATACAAATGTACAGCAATTACTATAATATGCAAATAATTAGACTAAACAATTCCCTATATTGTGTCAGTATACTTACAATCACTTTTTTTAAAAAATATAGTAGACAACCGCTTATATTTTTTTCAGTATAGAAAACAATAACTAGCCTATATATTTTCAGTATAGTAGACAATCGCCTACATTTTTCAATATACCGTAGTAGACAATCGCCAATATTTTTTCAGTTTACTAAATAATCACCTTTATTTTTTCATTATACTAAACAATCTACTATATTTTGTCAGTATACTTTCAATCGCCTACATTTTTCAGTATACTAAACAATCACCTATATTTTTAAATATAGTAGACAACTGCCTAATTTTTTTTAGTGTATAGTAAACATTCACCTATGTTTTTCAATAGGTTAAGAAATTATTTTTGAACTATTGTGACGTGAAGATGCTCAAAAACATGTCAGTTTGCATAAATTGCATCACTTGTGATCACAAACAAATATTCTCCCGGTACAATTCAATAAATTCCAAAAACCCTTTATTATCCATTATTATAGAAGTAAAAATGTACCAAGTATAGGGGAAAAGGGAAGATCAAACATCAACAAGGAGAAAGTTTAAAATGACAATCGGACGATCACCCCATTCACAGTCCGACTCCGTCGGAAGTTGGAAGTCGGATCATCTTGTAGTCTGGTCTGGGACTCCGATTTGTACGATTATCCAACTCGTCGTCCATCAAGCCCATTCACGCTCCTACATCGGATCCAGAGATAATATTACCAAGAGGATCGGATCCTACATCGGACATTGGACATTGAATCGGACTACAAATCGGGCCGTGTATGGCCAGCTTTAATAATAATTCCATTAACAGCTGATTTTAAACTTTGAAGCCATTATTTACTTTTTCTAAATTTTAGGTTAGGTTTTTATTAAAATGTAGACCTGAGCATTGCTGGTTCTTTTAACCTTTATTAGGCCTATTTATAACTGATGTTATAATATAAAATAATTTCATTTTGGACATTTACGATCTTAGTTTTGAGGTTATTCCCTAGCAACAAAAATTGTTGGGGATTGGATGGCCCAACAATGGTCTACCACGGTTGGCCAGCGGTACGTATTGGCCAACTTGTCTTCGTTGGGCCAACCCACCAATTCCCAACGGTGGGCCAACCATTGAATGTTTGGGTGGGCCAACTAACCATCAGTCTACGTTGGGGCCAACTAACCATCAGCCTACGTTGGGCCAACTAACCATCTGCCTTAGGCAAATCCACGGTGGCCATTCCAGCTGAATACACATTTTGTTGTACTGGGCCAACCATAATTTACCATTAAGCCCCAGTAAATAAATGTATAAATGAAAATTGAAATGAAAAAAGGAATTAAAATTAAAATGAATTAAAATTTAAAAGAAAAAAATCAATAATAAAAATTGAACTAATAATACCAAGGAACACTTCAGGAATAAAAAACTAAAAACAAAGTAAATTACCGGTACTGTAAAAAAACATTTATTATCTTAACTCAAATGTTGAGTGCCTCTTTTCTAAAACATGATCTCAAACACTTTGATAATACCCTTTGCATAATGGAAACATCTGTAAGGCTTCTATTATAGTCTATTGTTAAACGTTAGTTCCACTGTTTCTTTAAAATACCATTTATCTTATTTTATTATTTACACAAACAATCAAGTAATTAAAGTTATTGTTTATCACACTGAAAACACAAAGATCACTGTTGAAATCACACCATAGAACCAAACCCCTCCTAAATATATAAGACACAAACACTGGAGGCTCTAAAGTCGGCCTACATAGACACACAAATATCCCAAACCAAATTTAAAGAAACGTAGATCTCTAATAGTTTGAAATGACTACTCCAACTATAATTATTTACCTTTCTTTATGCTGAAAAATGTGTAGTCCAACAGTTATTTTATGATTTAAAAAAACATCGGTGTTTGTATGGTCACATTAAAAGTAACTAACATCATACCACAGAATTTTGTAAAAAATTGTGAATTAACTTTTAGTATACCACTACTTATTGGAATAGCATTACATGACAACTTTTAAGGAAAATAAGAAGTACTTATATAACTTTGCAAACATACAAACATAAAACATACTGTGACTAGAAACTGTAGTTTATTTCAGTTTTTATGTTTTTAGGTTAGGACCCAACTTTGACAAAAGAAGTAGTGGTATTATACAATTTCACCAATGTGTGTAGCCTATCATTCTAATTTAATCATTTAACCAATTAGTCTGGCAAATTTGAGGTGAAAATTATATATTTTTGTTATTTTACAAATCATCAATTTTAATTTTAAAAGTGGCGATGCACTACTAGTACCTGCTTGAATTAGTACTAGCCTAATAAGGGCAAGAAAAAAGATTTAAGTAACATGAGGCAAAAGCGGAAATTTATTCGTATTTTTAACTTTCTATCCTAATGATAGTTAATTATGTTAGGCCTTTTTAAAAGTAATATCATTAGTTGTAGGCCTAGCAGAGCAATTTAATTTACGTTATAATACACTTTTAGGTTATCTTTACATTTCGTTAAGGTACCGCAATGGTATAAATATATGAATTTAAAAAAATGTCTATCCTAATTTATAGATTAATTATATATATTTAGACCTATTTAAAAGTAATATTACTAGTTGGAGATGTAATTTCATTTATATTGTAACTGAGAGTAATACACTTTTAGGTTAGCTTTACATTTTGTTAAAGTACCGCCTTAGCAGAAACATTAATTAACAAAATTGCTATCTTAATGAAATTCCATAACCATACTAAATCACGTACAATATATATATGTTATATTCCCGTAACCACAGAGTTAACTTGTTGATTTTAAAATTACATTTATACACAAAGAACTGACCGATAACATCAACCGATTGAAGTAATACGAAAGTCGACTGAAAAACATATTTTTTAATACAAAGCAACATCTAAGTTGTTGGGCAATAGTTGTATTATCTGTAGGCCCAACGTAAAATATTGTGGTTGGGCCAATCCACAATTTTCAAACAAAGGCCCTTCGTAAATTATGTAACCGAGGGCCAACGATGTTTAATTCGGTTGGGCCAATGTTGGCATATTGTTGGCAAAACCACCCACCATATGCCAACCAATTCCCAACGTTGGCCCAACGAACCTTGTTGATAGGGTTATTAATCCTACATCTATATTATAAAGACAATATAACATAATTATGTGTATAGAAAGTTCCAACAGGTTTGGCATGCGGAGCACGCTGCGGTATCCCTAGTAATAAATAAAAAATATACACATTGATTTACATTATTCAAAAAGTTCTCAAATTTTCAACTCCAAGACAAGAAATCATTCCAATTCAGTCTTGTTTCCTTGTACATAGTGGTAGTTGTATAAAAATCTACAGCAATTACTATATGCAAATAATTCGACTAAACAATTCCCTATATTTTGTCAGTATACTTACAATCACTTATTTTTTTAAATATAGTAGATAACCGCCTATATTTTTTTCAGTATAGAAAACAATCCTTATATATTTTCAGTATAGTAGACAATCGCCTACATTTTTCAATATAGTAGACAATCGCCAATATTTTTTCAGTTTACTAAATAATCACCTTTATTTTTTTCACTATACTAAACAAATCTACTATATTTTGTCAGTATACTTTCAACCGCCTACATTTTTCAGTATACTAAACAATCACCTATATTTTTAAATATAATAGACAACTGCCTATTTTTTTTAGTGTATAGTAAACATTCACCTATGTTTTTCAATAGGTTAAGAAATTATTTTTGAACTATTGTGACGGGAAGATGCTCAAAAACATGTCAGTTTGCATAATCACAAACACCTATTGTGTTCACAAACACCTATTCTCCCGGTACAATTCAATAAATTCCAAAAACCCTTTATTATCCATTATTATAGAAGTAAAAATGTTCAAAGTATAGGGGACAAGGGAAGATCAAACATCAACAAGGAGAAAGTTTAAACTGACAATCGGACGATCACGCCATTCACAGTCCGACTCCGTCGGAAGTTGGATCATCTTGTAGTCTGATCTGGGACTCCGATTTGTACGATTATCCAACTCGTCGTCCATCAAGCCCATTCACGCTCCTACATCGGACATTGAATCGGACTACAAATCGGACCGTGTATGGCTTGCTTAACACTTTACCATACCATTAGCAACCAATTGAATAATAAATATAACAGATAAAACAGATGGTGATTCGCACGGTATATAGAATACTAACGGTAGGGCTCACGCGCATCTACTCTTGATCTTGATGTCATCGGTGCCCACTGCTAAGAGAAATGAAAATCAGCTGTTTACTATCGATTGCAGTCGTATTAACAGAGTAGTACCAGGAGACCGAGCTAAAGCTCGATTATAAGCATGGCCTAGTTCGCTCACGTCAATAACTATTATTGCAAATTTCCGTGAACATCGTTTAGGTTAGGCCTATAACAAAACAACTAAATAAATGGTATGTTTATTTAGCAGAAGTATTCGTTGCCATGGTAACTATAAATAGATACAACATTAAGCTTACCTCTAATAAAATACAGTTTAAAAGAAAACATATGATTATTGTAATGGCATTGAAAACATTAGCATCAGCTGTGCTTCGTTTAAAATAAAACAGATGATTATTGTAATGACATTGAAAACATTTGCATCAGCTGTGCTTTGTATTGTTTAAAATGGACAAATTTCACTTTTTAATTTAATAAAAAGACGTAGAAAACGAATTTTCCCAGACTGGTGACCATTTCCAATCGATTTCTCGTGGCCAAAAGCCCCATATAAAATCAAAAAATCAAAAATCCTTAGACGGAGATTCCAGATCCATTTAGCAGACAGACAATTATCTCTCGCTTTAGAAGATAAGATATAATATTATTATACACATTCTGTGAAAAAAACATCAAGATACGATAAATTACTTTATTTATAAATTATTATTATTTATTTTGTATTATCGAAAACGATATACTTTGGTAAACAAAATTTCACAACACATTTTTAAAATGTACATATCTTTTGATATATATATTCGATTTTAAATATTAAAAAAGATTTGGTTTCACAATAAAATTCTCTATAAATTATATTCATAACCCAATACAAAATTAAAATAATTGTCAAATAATAAAAAATAAAAAAATATTTTCACCATTTGTCGAATTTGAAATAGTAGGCCTATATTTTATAGGCCTAATTAGTAAAAGTATTAAAATTTGTTGTAGCAATCTGATTTTTTAAAATTGTTATTATAGTTATGTTTTCTATATGTGGTTCAAATTTTATTAAAATTGGTTAAATATTTTAAAAGTTATTCAATTTTTACTGAAGACGTGAATAATTTTTCACCGAATAAAGATATCGGAAAGTAATATTTATAGGCCTAATCAGTAAAGGTATTAAAATATGTAGTAACAATCAGATTTTTCAAAATTTTTATTATAGTTATGTTTTCTATATGTGGTTCAAATTTTATTAAAATTGGTTAAATATTTTAAAAGTTATTCAATTTTTACTGAATTCGTGAACAATTTTTTACCGAATAAAGATATCAGAAAGTAATATTTATAGGCCTAATCAGTAAAGGTATTAAAATTTGTTGTAACAATCTGATTTTTTCTATTATTATTAAAGATATGTTTTCTATGTGTGGTTCAAATATTATTAAAATTGGTTAAATATTTTAAAAGTTATTCAATTTTTACTGTAGACGTGAAAAATTTTTCACCGAATAAAGATATCGGAAGGTAATATTTATAGGCCTAGTCAATAGAGGTATTAAAATTTGTTGTAACAATCTGATTTTTTTTATATTATTATTAAAGATATGTTTTCTATGTGTAGTTCAAATATTATTAAAATTGGTTAAATATTTTAAAAGTTATTCAATTTTTACTGAAGACGTGAAAATTTTTTCACCGAATAAAGATACTATCGGAAAGTAATATTTATAGGCCTAATCAGTAAAGGTATTAAAATTTGTTGTAACAATCTGATTTTTTTATATTATTATTAAGAGTCATTGGAGCCTAGCCGTGCCACCGCGAACGACTCTAGCGCTTCTTCTTCTCTCGGTCAACTAGAGAACTATGAGGGAATAGTTAGGGAGTTCGATACTCGTAGCGCTGAGTGTAGTGTAACTTGCAATGCAGTCTCTCCCTTCCCCCACTCTACCACCAGACCATTCTCCCCTCTTTCGAAGACTCTCTCTCTCATTCTCTGTTGACGCGCCTTGTCTTTATCTGTCAAAACTGAAGTCGCGCGCAAGCCAGCTCGCTATCACCTCACAACCACTCCCCTACGGGGTGAATCACATACCTGCTACTGTGTTGTGAACATCCACAATCTGCTATTATGTTACTGTATTTACGCAACTACCTATGATCGGTGAAGGAAAATGTGATCACAATAAATACACCGACCACATAGTATTATTCATAACAAACATTTATTGAATTTGAATATGTTTTCTTATCAGAACAAAGTACCTGGAGACCGAGCTAAAGCTCGATTATAAGCAGGGCTATGAT
>JAGFPH010014464.1:0-23585 GCA_018207615.1 Philaenus spumarius | reverse complement strand
GGAAGTATAGAGCTAAACAAAGCGCTCTTGTTCCTTTTGTACCCTCCCCTCATCATGGCATCATATTTATGACTCAATACTTTCCCACGTGTTGTTTTCCCCCCTGCTAATGTATTTTGTTCTTTTGTTTTTATTCGTTGTTAAACTTTCTGATTGAGAGTTTAATTATGAGTGGAAAGCGAAAGTGAAACGACAGTGAAGAACTTTTTAAAAGTGTGTAAATTTATAACTTTCTAGTGTGTTTTATTTACGTATCTTTCTATAAATATTTGCATTCAACGATTTTAATTTGTACTTTTCATAAATAATGCAAATGTCTCTTTAAATTTTTGTTTTTATTGCAATAGCTTACAGTTATCAAAGTTCTTTGATTTTAGTACATTATGAAACCCTCTCTATTTATTTAAAACTATGTATTATTTAAAGCCAAATAAACTATATTATGAAATAAGTATGGCTCCAAATTAGCCTATAACGGCATAAATAACACGGAAATTCGCACCTCAATTGTTTTGTCATGATCTCGTATTATCAGAGGTCTGCCCGGTCCCAATTATCTTGGACAATCGAGGTTCTACTGTAAACCCATAACCTGGAAGGCTATAAAGTAAACTAAGCCTTTAAAGTGCACAGCATTATCATGGTACACATACAGCATGTAATATTTACATTACACATATTTGTAGGTCAGTAAGTTATGCTGACCAATAGAGTATGAAACAAAAATAAATATTAATTCTGACTTTTGTTCAAAAAATGGTTACAAAATTTTTGATAAAATATTATGAAAAACATATTTATTTGTGAAGGGTAAAAAAATTGGTTGAAAACAGTAAAAAATGGTTTTCAATTTGTAGATAAATACTATGTATAGGTAGTACCATTTAGGATGGCTCGTGGTTTGCGCAGAAGCAGTAATGCCCTTCTCCCTCCAACACCAGCCTTTGTCGTTTTGTAAGAAAAGTACAGTCTGTGTCAAATCCATCGATTAGACGGCAGCCAAGCAATTTTTAGCATTGGACGCTCTTTCAATTACAAGTTTCTGCACAGTACTAGGATTATTTAAATAGGACAAATTTTATATATTTGTAATCTGCGTGATATGTTGCAACTAACAGTATAAATATCTTCCAGTTTGGTAAATGTTCGGAATTTATATAATAACAAATATTTCGATTTTTTAAATCGAGACATGAAAAAGTAGTAAAGCGTAAACTTTTTTTATTTTTAGGGTAGAAAGAAACTTCAAGCGGCAAAGTTGTAGAAAATTTGTTGATCTACATATTTTATTTCAAACATTTTTCAGTCAGATGTTTGGTTTGTCCACAAATTGCTTGCAAATAAGCGTAACCAATATTATTAGGTGTCGCGTTGCTCCCACGGTCCCACCGGACGAATAGGCCTAAGTTAGTGCTTTTCAGCAATGTCTAGTTATCTAACAATGTCTTGTCTGTATATCATAGCCTCGTTGCTGTATACTGTATAAATGACCTTGTATAATAAATATATTAGTATAGTATAAGGTATAATTTAAAATATGAAATATATGTTTGTTGTGCTTACTTACAGTACTTAAAAAAACACACACTCAGAAAAGCCAATTCAAATCGAATTATTTAGTCCCCAACCGCTTCGAAAACTTTCTACACAACAAGTTTCATAATCAAGAAAGTATTTTTAAATTAGTGGAAATTACTACTCTGTAATAAATAAATACATTGCCTGTCACAGTCTTTTTTAATTTGAATGACGAACATACAAAGCACGCGGTGCGACTGTGTACAAACGTAGGTATACTGTTGCGTTTGTTTGAAAGACATTTTTGAACAAACCGAACGTCTGACTGAAAAATGTTTGAAGTAAAAAATGTAGATCAACTAATTTTCTACAACTTTGCCGCTGGAAGTTTCTTTCTACCCTAAAAATAAAAAAAGTTTACGCTTTATTACTTTTTCTAGTCCCGATTTCAAAAATCGAATTATTTCTTATTGTATAAATTCCAAACATTTATCATACTACAACATATTTATACTGTTAGATTCAGCGTATCACGTAGATTACAAATATATAAGGTTTATTCCATTTCAATAACCCGTGTACTTTGCAGAGAGTTGTAAGTGGAAGCACGCCCAATGCTGGATGGAATCTGCTTTGCGGAGTTCTGACCGCCACTGTGGTCAAGATAACATAACTAGGGTTGACTGTACAAAGTCCCGCCTTAACTTAGGAGGGGAAGTGTGGTGGGATAGGTTCTCTGTCTCACTCGCACTACCCGCCCTACGCGCCATCCTAAATGATTTTATCTATATGTGTTTTTATTTTTCAGGCATCGACAGTTACTGATATATGTATACTGAATAAAACTAAATAGATAAAATACTATTTGAAAAATAAATATGTAGTTTCACAACAGCTATATTAAGTGGAAAATTTATTCTGCTTGTAGTTTTCACAGGTTATATTGTTGATACAAATTTTTGCTGTACTAGTTGGAAAGTTTTTAACAAAATTATGCCAAAGGGTTTAGTAACCAATATTTTTTTAGAGTTCTGTATAAAAAAAAAATCTTACACGATCCCTTGTTTCTCAAACTGTCTCAATCAATTTTGAATAAATATTTGTACAATGAAATTGTACCATTATGCAATGCAAAATTATTCTTACCTTTATAATACAAAGGACCAAAGATATAAAGAAAATACTTTAAACAAGCCCTGGTTGTCAATAACTACGAGGAGGAAAGTACTTAGGGAAAATTATGACATATTTAACAAATGTAACTGATTTAAATTAGTAGATTAAGTAATAAATTGTACTTCATATTTTTTATTTATCATTAATAATAAATTTTTGATATATTAACTTCATAGACGAGTTACATTTTATTTACTAACAAAAATTTATCAAAATCGCAATATTTATATTAATTACTTGCTCATTCGAGGACATTACCCTAGTTGTTTAATTACACGTAAATCATAAAAATGACAGTGTTTCACGCAAATAAACGAGTTGCAGCAGAAAAACAAACAATTTCACCTCCAGCAGGAAAACAAGCTTGATAGGTAGCAGGAGCAGGAAATCACAGAAATGTCTCCGTACTTTAGAAGGACAGGGAAATAGAGAAAACCCAAAATCAATAGACATGTCTGAACCACAGTATATCAAAACGCTACTACTCAACTACAGCTATTCTTTCAAACACATTGAGTAAAGATTTTTGCTCCAATGACTAACATAAGTTGAATAGTTACCTGTTTCTTGTAACGATCGTTTCTTGTCTTTCTTTTTCTTCTTTTTTGTGTGACTTTCTGACAGCTGTAAATGAAAGACGAAATAATTAAAGAGTTTTGTTGATAGAATAACACTAAGAATGCAGCTTTTTGGAAAATGTAGAATAGATTCTAAATCATTTGCCTGTGAAAGCATTAACTCAGTGGGATAGGTAGTTTATTAGTTTCAATTAAAAGCTTAAAGAATGTAAATATTAATTACCTTCACCAAACCTGCTTCCTCTATTGCCTCTGCCATTGCATCAATGTTCTTCTTGGGCTTCTCACCTGTATCGTAAAACTTGAGCCTGTCTTCAACTTGCTGACGCAACTTTTCACCAAATACGTTTGAACTTAAATCTGAAAATTATCATTAAAAAACACATTTAACATGTAAGTATATAAAATGAATTAAAACAGACATATACCTTTAAAAAGTGCACACATGTTCTTAGAAATTTCTCCAGATATTTTAAAATCACAAGAAAATACTAGAACAAAAATTTGGAATTAATTCTATATCATTGATTCAATAAAAACACTGTTCCCTTATCACAAGTTAAGGTGCGTATACACTGTTGCACCGTGCAACATGCGCGGTGTGCGCGCCGCACGTTCGCGGCTCGTTGAAAGTTTTGATTTCAACGAACCTCCAGCGATCCAAAGAAAGCCCGCGATCATTCTGACTTTGAGAACCTGTTGCAGAAGGTTGGGTTTCACATTTCTAAACAGGATACTTATTTCCGCAATGCAATTTTACTCAAGACGGGGGTGTAAATAAATTATATGTTCCCTTTTTCTATTCGCAATATTGCTGGTAGTAATCATAGGCCTCAAAGTTGGGTTTTAATTTAAACAAATGTGAAATAAGCCTGAAGTTAAAATAGCCTTGGTTGTTATAAATAATGTAATTTTAAGATCGTTGTACAGGCTAGCTATACATTAAAATAAAGAATATCTTGAAATAGGCCTAATAAAAAAGTACCGGTAATTAATGATAAATATTTTTATTAAACTAAAGAATTTTAAAATTCACAATCTGCTGGCCATTTATTTATTGAAATTGAATTTATTTTCTGAATTCAGACTAGAAATAAAATATTGAATATATACAAAAGGGTTTCTTAAAACTAATAGGCAACTGAGGAATGATTTTGATGATAATGGGAAATTATTGGATTCCACAAAAGAGGGTTTTTACGATAGCCATCGATTAACTTAATTATTTTTTCTTCTGACCACCCCTGAAAAAAACGACAGGAGATGGATCGTGATGCTCCAACACCCCGTACTAACGACAAAAATTTGAGGGACGGGTAAAGTAATTTTTTTTTTACAGAGGTCTGCCGAAATATCCATCTCTGCTGATATTTCACGCCAAGCATCTGCATTCATATTTTTATTAAAATGAAACTTGTTTTGAGGATCCCAAAGAATGGAGTGGTTTCTGTATGAATCTATTAATTTAATTAAATTTGCTTCAGAGCAACCCATCTTTATTTAATAACTGAGTATCCGGTATCTTGAATAATAACAATCACATGCACGCTGAAAACGACAAATCTTTCACGCTCCCGTCCAAATATGATCGGCAAACCATCAAAGTGTTCGCCGAAAAACCGACAGAAACTGGATCGCTGCGAG
This sequence comes from Philaenus spumarius, assembly GCA_018207615.1. NCBI lineage: Eukaryota > Metazoa > Arthropoda > Insecta > Hemiptera > Aphrophoridae > Philaenus > Philaenus spumarius. The sequence continues at coordinate 18,669 of JAGFPH010014464.1, read as the reverse complement.
CGCCCCGTACAAATATGACAAATTCAATGCGCACGAGCGGCGGGCGCACTGTGCAAGTGTGTACGCACCTTTAGATACAAAATAATACATGAAACAATTACCCAAATATAACTCTTTAATGTACTTTTAATACAACCCTGACTGATGTACATTTCAGTTACCACCATGGGAGGTTGGTATTCTAAAACTAACAAAATGGTCTAATCCAATAGTTAGTAAGATGGTGACATTGCTGAAGTTGAAATGTGTTTGAGTAAAAAATATTAGATATTAATTCTGGGTTAAAACTTTATTTTATGAACTATATTTTTTCACAAGCCAAGTTTAATATTTATTTATAACTATTTTATTAGCCTTCACGTAGCAACTGGATTTCTCCCAATACTAGATTAATTAAAAAGAATGGTGACAGCTCAACCTTATGTTAGAACAGCCTAATCTTACAACACATCACTGCTACAATTTTTTCTTCAAGTCAAACTGCCCACAACTCACTGGTGTTATTTAATAAGATAGGTTTTTGCAAGTGATTGGATTAATATTTTAGACGTAGTTTAAACTGTCTGTACAAAAATTACTTTAGACCTTTTAACAAATAACAATTTATAACGTTTCAAAACACATCTAATAAAAGATTCTAATAGCCTAAGCATACGACAGCAAACACTAGGCTAAAGTTCATTGTCCTACAATGTAAACAAAACGCATAACCCTAGCTAAAAACAGCTGATCAACAAGCCTAGAAATGTTAAAGTGTAGAAGCCCAAATAAACCTTTCCAAATGATAAAATAATCCATGTCATATGTAATATATGTGAGTTTCAGGGGTTTTAATTAAGTAAACAGGGGTATAACGTAAAGGGAGTAGCTATGTAAATTTTGGATGATTTAGCCTATTTTAAAACATTGTATTTTATAAAGAAATAATAAACATAGAAATTCAAAGGGGGAATGCAGACAAATTTAATTTCATTACATTTTAGTCATAAAAAAGCATTTATAATATAATAAATCATAAGTAAAGATATAAGGAACTTAGATATGTTTTTAGAAATAAAAAAAGACACATAAGTAGGATAGCCTCTACAACGGGTGTACTTCAGAAAGGAACAAGACTTTAGCCTCGGAACGGGTGCAATTTTCAGAGCTTGCATGCAGACAGTAACAACAGAATGACCAGGATTGGTGGAAAGGGACCACGTGACATGACGTCATCGTCACATGAGGTGGTTGCCGGAAGCCATGCCAAGCTCACTTGTAGCAGAGACGTCCTAGTGTATGGACCTGTTTGTCGTTTGGTGGTGAAATGATTTCACAAGTGTAGTTTTTTGCGGTCTTTAGAGACTAAATACCGTTGAAGTACGTTCAAAAGTTAGTAGAGACAGTGCAGTGAACAAAAAATGTCGAATGGCGTAAATCATACGATGCAAAGCAAGGTGAATTGACTTTGTAATTTTCGGAGGTGTGTGCCGGCTTACAATGGGCTAATGGCGGACATTCGGAAGTAGCTACCACGTGAAACAATGTTTCCGATATAAACGTTATTTAAAGAACGAAGTGAAATTAATTCGGTGAGGCTAAAGTGCTACGAACAAAAATCTTCAAGGGGAAAAAATTTAAATAAGGGTAGAATTAAATTAAAATCTTTTTAAAATGTAAGTTTCTTTTTGTTAAAGTGCACTATAAATCAAAACGTACGTAAGTAAAAAATATAATTATAATTAAGTCTGCATTTCAAAGTTTTAATATTCTAATTTGTTGTATGTTTAAATTTAGTAAAGTTAATAATTGGAATGAATGCTTGAGTGCTTGAAAATTATTGAGACTAGCTGATTTACCAATTCTTTTTTAACATGGTTTGTATGTTTGATATTTAGAATGGGGCATTAAAAAACTTAATGCCAACTATTATGTTTCGTTAATTTGAGTCCTTTCCCTTCCTAGAAGTACTTCATGGTAAATTGAACCTTGTTATAAAAAATAGAGTCAGTGTAGTTTTAAGAGATACAAAATGGCGTTCAGTTTGCGGCCGCAGCGGCAAATCTTGGAGGCAGGGTCTCTGTGAATAGAACACAGATTCCATGTTTCTAAGACCAGTCGCCCCGTAGTTAGCAACTGTGCGCACAGATGTATAGACCAATATGCGTAACAGAGATTTGGTAGTCAACTGTGACAATCACAGATCTGACTATAACATAACCTATTTTCAATTTTGGAGTTATGTTTGATTGTTTTTGTTGTGGTTAAGGGAATAGTATTTTATAGATTTGAATTGGTAATTACATAAATAAAGTAAAGTATACAAATTGAAAGTATGAGATTACAAGTAATTGTTACGCAGCAAAAGGTTATTTTTTTTATTAAATTAACTTAGAAAAAACTTGTCAAAATTTAATTTATTTTGTATTAATAAATTTTGTTTGTAAACGGCTGGCAAGCGACAGCACGTTACACATATTAAGAATAGACTATCAAAGCATTAGAATCAATGTAAAATGTATGACTGAACTAAATTAAATTATTATGTCAAACCTGTTGTGTTTCCTGAATTATTATAATTGCATTGCAACAGCTGTGACTGAATTACATGTACGAATATATATTTTCTACTGGCTCATAGAAAAATGTACAAGGCCATAAGCCTTTTAACCAATAGTAGCCGCCGTACTTGTCATCCAATCGCAGACTGAGATGGGTAGTTGTTCTAGGATAGTACAGCAGCAGAATAGCTGCCACATGTCTAATGAGTGTATGTCGATGTGTACAATCTACGAGTTATGTATACTGCGTATCGGAATGTAGTCCGGTAGTTTTGTCTCATTACCTCTGCTAATAAATAAAATCAGTGTTTCGAAATGCTTGCGTTTGTTATTATTATTGCCTTACGGTCACAGAAACAAAATCTAGCCTAGGAACACAACACTACACTAAACAGGCTTATCCAGATTAACTATTTAACCTTTAGCATAACCACAACACAAAGCATCAATCAAATGCACTATTCACATATTTATTTAATTATCCAAACTCTGTTAGAAACATTCCTTTTGTAAATTAACTTGATAGTTATACGATACTGTATGGCCGCCATGTTTGTGACTGCGTACTTCATAGGAGAATTTGTAGTAATTACCAACTTACAATAATAAATCAAAATGTAAATATATTTCTAAGACCATAACAGAATATGTTTAGGAAAACTAAATTACAAGGACATTATAAATTCAAAATGTCAATAGATGGTTAGAGAACTAAGTGTAAATTAATATCAGATTTGATATGTACCAGTACAGATACCTATATAAAGTCGGGCGTCGAAAATCCGAACTAATTGGGACCGAGGGGGTTCGGATTATCAATGTCTTCGGATTTTTGAAAACAACCAAGAAAATGCCATTCAGGCTAAAATATACGCCCTTTAATCGATTAAAGCGGTTAAACAGTACAAGCAGTAATGTAATTACAATACAGTATGTTAGACTACTTACATTATTATGATTTAGAAGAACCTGCACGTTCAGTAGGGCCAACATGATTACACTTGTACAGTACACTATTGTATGTATGACACACTGTTATAATAATTATTCATTGCTAGCGCTAAAGCAGCTTATTAGCGTGACTTCATTTATTTCTAATGCTTTCTTACAAACTGTTTGCATAGCAAGAGTTCACATAAAACTGTTTATAAATTATACTTCTAGTCAACTTTACATAACATCAACACTTAAAAATTACAAATCTCTACAGTATAACACAGTAATTCACACAACAAATACATAATTGAAATAAAAATAAATACATTTAAAATTACTTAGCTAAAACAAGATGCCCGAGAGCTCACTATAATTTATCCAGCACAACAGTGATGCAAAGGACACCCCCTCAGACAGAGCTACCAAAATCATATTGTAGAAACTCTTCCACCGAGTAAAAAGACCCCGACAACAGCACTCCTAAGACTATATTTAAGAGATTTATATGATCCCAATTGTAATAATTTTTGGGGAAGTTTATTACTGAGTATTGCCCCCATCTGTGTCGGCAATTTTTCTATACAGACCAATCCTGTGCTGGTTTGCTCGATACTTGGAGGCATTTCTGGTATTATGGCCATGAATGTCCTTATTCTGGGTATGCTTATACTTAAACTTGAAATAAAGAATTACTTCCAGTATGTACAAACTTGGAAGTGTGAGTAATCTGTATTCTTTAAAATAATTTTTGCATGATTGTTGGTTCCTCAATCCTGCTATAAGCCTAATAGCTTTTTTTTTGGAGAGTAAAGACCCTTCTCATATTTTGGATTGAGGAGATTCCCCAAAGTAGGATTCCATTATTCAAATATGGGTAAATTAGGCCATAGTAGGCCATCAAGAGTAAGGAAGTCTCAGAATATTCTCTTAACTTCCGTAACGCAAAAATTCCAGAACTAACCCTTGCACTAATACTCTCAATATGACCATTCCATGTCAATTGACTGTCAATAATGAGACCTAAGAACTTCATTGAGTTAGTCTCTTCAAGCTCTCTGTCTTCTAGTAAGACACTGAGTGTCTGATAAGGGTTTGATTTTAAGCTGAAATTCATAAATTTTGTTTTATCTTTATTAATACACAGGTTATTTTCGGCTAAATACTGGCTTGTAGCATTGACCTGTAAGGAGGCCTTTTGCTCAAGAATGTCTGTGGTTTTGTCTTGAAAGGTTAAAGTAGTATCATCAGCAAACTGAATCAACTTATCCACATTAACTTGATAGATCATTTATATAAATTAGAAATAATACTGGCCCAAGAACTGACCCTTGGGGTACCCCATAATCACTATTTGCCAGTTCCGATAATTTTCCTGCTACAGTAACACGTTGTGTCCTGTTGCATATGAATGATTTTAGCCATTGAAGTGGCAGTCCCCTAATGCCAAGTCTTTCACACTTCATTAATAACAAATTTAGATCTACACAGTCAAAAGCCTTAGAAAGATTAAAAAAAAAACACTCATAACCTCATTTGTATTATTAAGACCTTCCACTACAAACTTGATAAAATTTACTATAGCGTCTATGGTAGATTTGATCTTCTGAAACCCATACTGACCATCAAAAAGGATATCAAATTTGATTATATAATTCAAAAGTTGTGTCAGAAAAAGCTTTTCATAGACTTTGCTGAACACTGGAAGTATAGAGATAGGCCTATAATTATGAATGTCCTCCTTGTCACCTCTTTTGATTAAGGGGAGAACTTTGGCGTCTCTTTAATTTGGATGGAAATATACCACCAGAAAAAGAGGAGTTAACCAAAGCCTGTAAAGGCTTGACAAGTTCCTCCGCACACAGTTTAGTGAGCCAGGAAGAAATGCCTCCAATATCAGTAGTTTTACTGTTTTTTAACTTTTAAATCACTTTAAAACCCTCCTCCACCGACACAGGCGAGAGAAATAGTGAGGATTCTCTATTTTCAACATGCACAGGCACAGAGATCAGGGACTTACTTTTAGGTATAACATTTGTAAAAAATATATTAAACAAATTAGAAACACAAGATGGATCAGAGTAATTTGTTCCTTCAATGTTTAATGTCGTAGTTTCCGTTTTATGACTTTTGCCTCTAAATTCATTAATAATCTTCCATGAAGTTTTACTAATATTATCTGAATTATAAATTTCTTTTGAGATTTCGTAAGACTTTGCTGCTACAATGGCCCTCCTATAAATTCGTTTATAATTTTTATAAAATTCCTTACATTCAAAGTTACTTGAGTTTTTATACATTCCATAGTACAACTTTAGTTTATTTCTTGAAACAAGAATTCCCTTAGTTATCCAGTCTTATTTCCTCCGTCTTACGCCGAATCTAATTTTTTTAAAAGGGCAAGCAATATTAACAAAAAACATAAATGTTTCCAGAAAATAATCAAATTGGTCATCTATATTTACTATGGAGTCGAGATTTTCCCAACTTTCCTTTCTTAAAAGAAATTTTAATAAACGAATATTCTCATGCCCGTATTCTCTGACCTCTCTAAATATGGATTTTGAAAAAATTGGACTGTGATTAAGAAGTTCAATCTCTTGTGCATAGTGGTCAGCGATTCCTGTATCTAAAATTTTAACTGTTATATTACTTTCCAATACATTAGATATTACATTGTCAATCGCTGTTGCCGAGGAACCAATCACCCTTGTGGGAGAGTCCACACACCACTTCAAACTGTATGTTGATAGAAGGTCTTGTAACCTGTTCCTGCTCACCGAGTTAGCAAGAACATCTATATTAAAATCTCCACAAATAACAAACTTATGTTTTTTTAAGTACAGTTTCCGCAAGAACAAATCAAAAAGATTTAAAAAAATTTCTATATTACCACTAGGGGACCGATAGAGGCCCACAATAATCAACTCCGTATTATTACTTTTTATCTTGACTCCAGTGACTTCAACGTCTTTTTCAGACAAAATATTTTCCTCAACAAAGATTGGCAAAACATGTATTTTATTATCAACAAAGATAGCCACTCCACCACCTTTATGATGAGTTCTGCTGAAACTATTGCCCAAATTATAGTTCTTTAAATTAAAACAATCAATATTATCCTTGCTGAAGCCATGTTCAGTTACAATAAAAATAAGAGGCTTTTGTTCATGACAAAACAGATTAAGTTCATCTATTTTATTGGTTGCAATTTGTGTATAGCCCAGTCTGTTATGAGGGCGTGTGAGAGCAGGTATTAAGAAGTGTTTGAAAAAAGATAATAATGTCAAACTGTGATGAAGATTTTTGTGAAATTTTTAACGACGCAATAATTGGAATTTGCGAAAACGAAAACAAAATTTTTGCAGAGGCTGCCTCGAAACGCGTTCGGATTTTTAAAGTTTCGGATTATTGACGTTCGAATTATCAATGCTCTACTGTAAACCTATTTTCCCGAGCTATTTCGTTATTGCACGATATAGTAAATTAATTGGTTAAAATAATATTTCGGCATATGCAAATCAACAAAAATAACCAATAATTATCATACTATAAGAAAATTAAATAATATTGAAAAATATAAACATAGTAGGAGTTATAATAAAATTTAAACTTGAACTGGACTTATGAGAAATAACACTATATAAATAAACACAGAATACAGTTTCTCATAAAAAACGTTTAGTAATTCAACTGTTATAAGTTATAACAGTTACAAACAGTTATAAGTTTGTAACCATCACTGATGATGACGACTTGGTCATCAAAACGCGTTTGAATTATTAAACGTTCTTTATGAGAAACTGTGTTCTGTGTTTATTTATATAGTAGGAGTTACTTTGACCAAATGTATCGTTACGCGAAACCATTCATAAAAATCATTGACATCGCATACCAGAAAAGTCACGTGGGAGACTACAACCAATCCCAAAGCAAGACGCTGGATAAGGAATGCAAATCACCACTATTCGAAAGGCGGCACAATTCAACTAGCAATCGAGTCCTACCATCAAGAGCGTTCAGAAGCTCTCTGTTTATAAAAGTGACGCTACCTTGTTAAAAGTGTTATAAATGGCAAGCCGAGTACCTGCCCCGAGATGTTAAATAACAATTTTCAATACAACAATTACAAATGTTAACAGTATAACTTCTTCACCTGATCTAGTCTGAGAGATATTTATTAACTTTAAAGTGAAAATAGACTTGGAACAATACTCAAATGAGTCAGATAAAATAATTTGTAAATACAAATTTCATTTATGTGTTTTTAATTAATAAATTTAACTTGTATTTTTCATAAAGCAATTTGCTTCATTGTCTCCCTTAGATAATAAGTAGAGTTGAATTATCAGATTAATAATAGTAAAAAGAATTAATTTATAATATTAAAGATCTTATATAAATGTCAATATCGTTCTATTCAATTACCTGAGAAACAATCAATTCTGGATGCAATAGAGCATTTGTTTGCCAAATATCTTGAAATTCTACCCTTGTTCTTGGAATTCGCTCGCCCAATGAATGTAGAATGGAAGAGGAGTCCGTACTTAGGTGTATTGCTTCTAGTTTTTAGAGCCCTGGACAAAAAATCTGACATTTTAATTTCACCAAGATAACAATTAGAGTATTGTGGATGATGATGATAAACTTAAAGATTTTTTAGATAAGACTTGTTTAATTATAATTAGAGCCAGGATGTTTAGGCATTAATGACACTTAAAGTAGGCAGGCAAAAAAGGCAGAAGGAAAAAAAGACATATAATATATTTTAGCAACTAATAAACAAGTATAAGTCAGATAACTTTACACTTTACTGGATACACATTACCACAAGGTGTTTCTTTAAATTGTCTGTTGTTAGACGTTGTCTTCTGACAGAAAGAACTGGCAGTACATACGCACAGTTAAGTTATTGGTGGGAGTAGGCTAAACAAACAAAGCGGTTACTATAGTTCTGAACCAGGAAAAGGCTAGTGTCTATCGGATGTGAAGCGATCCTGGTTCAGAGTTACGCTGTTCACAACTATAAACACTCCTAATTCGTAAGAAATATACATCTGTCAGAGAACTTGGTGTCATAGAACAAGTTTCCGACTTATTCCAGTTCCACTCTAGACACGTTTTACTGTACAAACATTATTCATTTTACTTGCAAAAGGCAAAAATAGGCTTTTATAATTCAAATAGGCAGAAAGAGCTTAAAAAGGCAAATAGGCAAAATTAAAGCATTTTGCCAAACATCCGGGATCTAATTATAATTGTACTTTTAATAAATGTTGTATTTATTAAAACTATCAAAGACATTGCAATGTTGAAGGTTACAATATAAAATATATTAATAAACAAATACAGTTGAACTTCGTTATAGCGTAAACGAAGGGGCCGAACGAATGTTGACGCTATGTCCGAGTGACGTTATAAAGATGTACCAACAGGAAATCGTATTTTTGTTACCTTGAGTGAAAGGACAAACAATTATACAGTATTACTATTATTGGCAACATTATTCATGACGTTTATTCAAAAGAAAAACACTATACTTTTCTTTTAATGTACAGTAAGGTCCCGATAATTCGAGCAAATTGGAGCTTAGGTTACCTACAATTATAAATTAGGTAACATTTTTTAAGTCTGTAGGCCTAAAGTTTTTAATGAGTAAAAAATTAAGTGAACATTTAATGTCAACATGGAACTGTGGGGGTGGGAGCAACTGTTTGATCACAACTAAGTAAATGTCTCGCCTGGCTATCGATTATCCCACGCTTTTGTATTGTCCGAACACTTTCGTAGCAAGGTCATGGGTTTAGTTAAACACAGCACACAACTGACACCGTATAGCCTGTGAATTGTTCCTTGGGAGGGATGGAAGAGTTAGCAGTGTTGCTACTTTGGAACTCCGCCCTCTACTAACTTTGATGGAACTCGCTGGAGATTACATTTTACATGCAAAAAATACGTAGTTTGTTTATTTTGCGGTTTGATTCTGAGGAGGGAGAAAGTAGGCAGCCCAACATCAAAGCAAATGGGGAATTCTAACACTTTTAGAGTTCTGAGAAAACTGAATCCAAAGTTTGACAATGACATTTTGTAGATTTATGATGTTACTACCGAGTGGTTAAAATATTTATTGAGGGCTAAAACAGGGGTTTATAATAACGTAAAAGATAACTATTTGATCGGACCTAAAAAAATGTCTCTATGTCCGAGTTGTTGCATTAGCCGAGGCTGTTAAAAACAAGCTAAACTGTATATACATTTATTTACTCAAATGTACATTTAAAAGACAATGTTGTCTTCCTCGATATGAGATATAAAAATCAAGTTCAAAATTTTATATATTAACTAATAAAGAGTGTCTAAGTAAATTCAAATACCTAAAAAGTGCTTTTTCTGCACCAAGGATTTGAACAGTAGACGATGGATACTTTGCCAAGTTGGTGAGACTACCAGCATGAGCGATTAGGCGAGCACCGACCTGATCACCAATCAACTGCCTCAGATTTGGAGCAACATTATTCATTTTGGAATTCAAATAAACCGCAAGCTCCTTGCGATAGTCAGCTAGTGCGATTACTCGTTTTGCAAACATTTCTATGTTCAACAGGTCAATTGGTGAGATATCCATTCCTGAAAAACCATAAACATTTTTATGTTAATAATATTTTATAATTCACACATTAGTTTATATTGCCAGGTTATATTCATTAGATTTTTACAGTTCCTTGAAAGCAATAGATTATTATCAACGATAAAGGTACCGGTACTCTGTTTAATTATTTCTTCAGATGGTGAAACTGCACCAAGTTTAAATTCTACAATTAGCTAATTTGATTCAGTTCAGGTTTAAACTTGAAAAACTAATTAAAAAACAACTTTATACCTGTGGAATGTTTAAAAAAAATTTTATTATCAGGTAGGGTTGCCATACGTCCGGATTTCTCCAGACATGGCCGGGTTTTGAGGTAAAAAAAATGGTCTGGGGGATTTTCCTAAATTACAGGAAATGTCCTCTTTTTTGACTATTGGAAGTAATGTATTAATATATTCACAAAATAACGTAAGGAAGGACTAAATTGGAAAATTATTTCATGAATTTGACTTAGTTTTTGAATGCTTACAACATAATACGCATAATTATAACAGTTCTTTCACATTTGATGCGATAGTTGCGATGCTACGGTTACGCTGGTATATTGATCACGTCTCCCTTGTTCTTACTACTGTCGTCTGTCTCTGTCATCGAAAGAAGAAAGTGAGCAGTAAATAGTTCGATTGCGCGCGCAACCATAACACCTGTTTCCTGTTTGTCTTCCATTCTTCACGTTTACATTGCATTGCATTTGTATGGGTCATTTTCGACTGTCTCGTTCACCGTTCACTATACTATTCACACAAACATTTTTCTAGTTTTTTATTTCCATTATCTACCAATAACTAACTATAAAAATGCATTAAACATATTTTGTATCAGGTAAATTCGAAAAAAGCTAAAAAAACAGGTTCAAACCCGTTTCTGAAGGTTTAATTTTTCAATGTTTTCCCCGGACCTTCCCTTTTTTATGTGGGATATTACATATCAAACTCCTAGCCACCGCAACATAAAATGTCCTCTTTTTGGGTGTCAGAATATAACAAATGTCCTCTTTTTGGGTATCAGACATATGGCAACCCTATTATCAGGTATATAAATGAATGAAATAAATATCAGATATATTGATAAATCACTGGCCCAAAAATGTATAGTGAGGTTTGTCCAAATCAATCTATGTTTCCCATTTAGGCTTACACACATGACCAGCTATGCACCAATAAGTGTAAAAGAACACAATTTCCATCAGTTTGTTTGAGGTGCATTCTCGCCCATTATATTTTATTTAACATATTTTCTACAAACAATATTTACACCTTAGAAGCAAATATAATTGAAATACAAATGTTTTTATCTCTTATATATAAGTTTAGAATAATATGTGCCAAGTGTTAGGTCTCTAGCTTCAGTCCTCATCCCGTTTCTAGGACGGTCCAGAACAAGAAGTCCCTTCGATGGTCCAGAACAAGAAGTCCCTTCAATGGTAGAGAACAAGAAGTCCCTTCGATGGTCCAGAACAAGAAGTACCTTCGATGGCCCAGAACAAGAAGTACCTTTGATGGTCCAGAACAAGAAGTATTGTCGATGGCCCAGAACAAGAAGTACCTTCGATGGCCCAGAACAAGAAGTACCGTCGATGGCCCAACAAAAGAAGTACCGTCGATGGTCCAGAACAAGAATTACCATCGATGGCCCAGAACAAGAAGTACCTTCGATGGCCCAGAAAAAGAATGACCTTCGATGGCCCAGAACAAGAAGTACCTTCGATGAACCAGAACAAGAAGTACCTTCGATGGCCCAGAACAAGAAGTACTTTCGATGGTCCAGATCAAGAAGTACCTTCGATGGCCCAGTACAGTGAGGAGCATTCTGTCTAGAACATTCAGGACAGTCTCGGCCTCTTCGGCACTCAATTCCCAGCTGCTTCACCGACTTCCTATAAGAAGTCCATAAGTGCTCCCTTACCTTCAAACCCAACCACTGCAGTTCCACACCAAAACCTTCTTCATGTATGGGTTTACGATACCATATAACCCCTATGGGGCTGCAGGGTGGGTTACGTGGACAAACCACGTGTACATTTTTTATATATATTAATATCAGAACTCAGCTAAAAAATGTATCGTATCAAAATGTTTTTATAGATGCATTAGGCTCAGGCCTACCTGAACATATTCTTTTAGCCTGTTGAAGTAAATTTCCTTCAATTACTTCCTCCGGTAACTTCAAAACCTCTATTACTATAGCCTAACTAGACTCATCATTACAATCCAAACTGTAACTTTCACAAAGTATTTTGTCTAATACACTTTCATAAACAAATTACTTGAACACATGAGGTCAAAACGGAACATACTAAAAAATGTTCCAATTACAGCAATTAGTTTTACAATGGCAAAGTTATAAGCTTTTGTAGTAACACTATGGATTAGAGCAGAATCAAGAGTGTTGGGAAAGGGTTAATGTCTTAATGCTTGTTAGACTAATGAAGACTTCGCGTTGAAACATACACTGAACTTGCCAAAATCAATAGCTGGATTCAAACTCCAAACCCTAGCATATAGAATTGCCACAACCCTAGCATACAGCATTGCCACAACCGTAGCATATAGCATTGCCACAACCCTAGCGTATCTTATTGCCACAACCCTAGCGTATAGCATTGCCACAACCCTAGCATATAGCATTGCTGCCTTACCAACTGAGCAATGTGTGTACATGCCAAAATTAATAAATAAATATTTTTTCGATATCTATATAATAAAAATGAAATGATGTTTGTAGGTAAGAGCATCACTTGAGAACGGCTGGACCAATTTGGCCACTTTTGGCTTTAAAATGTTCGTAATAGTCTGAATTAGGTTTTTAACCCTACTAATGCCCTGGTTATAGCTCAAATTGGCAAAAATAGTAATTCTATCCCAATCCAAAAGTGTTCTATACATTTTTTGTAATGAAAGATTCAAAGAATTCATATATGCAATTAAAAAATTTATTGATGTAAAATTGTAAAAGTTATTAGCTCAAGGAGCAAAAAATGTTCAGTAACGAAAGGAAAAAGTACAACTTTAGGCCTAAATAACAAGTAGTAAAAATTGTTTGTAATTTTTTCGTAAGCATAAAAAAGTATCGTAATTTAGTTCTAAATAGAACTGTATAAAAACATTTATCAATTTAAAATTTCTTATTTTGAAAAACCCAGTTTTTATGTTCCAAATACACGACTGCTAACAAAACTAGGCCTAGTTTGAAACGTAATTTACTAATATATGCTTTGCCCAGAAATGAAATATTATAACTAAGTGTAGAGGATAAATCAAAGAAACGAACGGTATACTTGTCTTTTCTTAGTTCACAAAAGTGTTTGAGTTATCTTTATTTGAATAACAAAATGACATCAATCTAATGGAACTTTGCCGACAAAATAGCACGGGTCATTTGAATTACGTGGGAACGAGAAGCGCTATACGGTCTCACCAGATATGTATATTCCACTGCTGTCTAGACAAACAAAAACTGGTTATTTCTAGTTTAATTCCCATTGTTAGAAAGATCAAACTGTTCTCTACAAAATGGTGTAAAGAAATCTGTCAAAACATATGATATAGTAGACGTTATCTCGGTTGACAAATGGGCTGTTTCATTGGTTGAAAAACTGTCCAATCGCAAGGTTTACAGAAATTGTCGGCATAAATCGTGTAAAATAGTGACATCTGATTGGAAGGCACTATTAGAAAGATAAAATCTTGACAAATCGAATGGTATATTTTATAATCTCGATAGAAATACTTCTGTACATGGTCTTGGACCTATAAGAAGTGGGAAATAACAGTACAATTGTATGCATATTCGCGCACGAAAACAGCTGTAACCCGATTTGCATATTTGAAAACGATGATTACGTATGTAAATATACGTTTTACAAAAAAGTTTTAAATACAAAAATTAAAGTTTAATTGATTGCCCTTCCAATGGCAGGTTTTATTACGATTGGATGATTTTAAGTGTATTAAATAACGGAATATGCAAATTCTCGCATACGTTCGAAATGGCTGCATATTGCGCCTGAGAGAACGTCACTTTGGGCAGTCTGGCACTGTGAGGAAAGAAAAATTTGAAAAGTTTCAAACTTGGGAAAACTGAACAGACTTTTCTGTATGAGCTCAAGACCAAAACTCACGAAAACAGCTGTTCAGACAAAAAGCTTAGCAACACATGTTTGTTTACATTTATTACCACAGCAACGTTACTTAGCAAATTTATAATCAGTTTACTATTATTAAAAACCAACAGTTTTTTTAAGTTAGATTAACAAACTAAAAGCAATCAAACAAAAATCAACGAAAAATCCTTACTGTATTGTAGTTCAATCCAAATAAAGGTTGTTACAGTCTAATTATAAAACAGCTGATTTGGATCAAAAACTGAACATAATTTTAGGTTAGGCCTACAATGAACCAAAATATGTATATTTGCAACCAATTTTGTTAATGTCGAATCAGGTAATTATTCTTCATAACTATCAGTTTTTTTAGATTAGGTCAAAGCAAATAAAAGATTTACTGTAGGCCTATTATAAGTCAAACATCTAGATCGAAATGTCTTAACATATGGATATGTAGTTAATGTAAATATCTGCCTGTAGGCGTGTCGGGAAACCATCAGCTTTGTTTGTTTATGCGCCAAGAAAACAAAAAAGTGTATCATAAAGCATTACATTGAAGGAAATAGTCATGTCACATTAAACCACTTAAATTAAAGCATTTCTTTGTTTTGACTGTTAACTTGAAATTCTGACTTAATTCAATTGTAATTTAAATTTTGGAACAAAACCACATAGTTCCAAATTGATCACACTCCAGTCACATCACATATTTCGAGCTTTTCAGTGGTGTACTGCCGATAGAAAATAATTCAACTCGAATGTAAAATCATCACTCTTCTGAATGTACTCCTCTTCAAATTTAATACATACAATAATCACTCAGAAATACATTTTTTTTAAATTTTCCAACAGCTTATTACAAATTCACAAAACGATCACAAACAAATTTATTAAAATTTGGACAGGACGTCTGTCGGGTCAGCTAAACAAAATATTTCTTAAAAAGCCAGTTTATTCAAATGCATATGATTTAACAAATATGTTTAGTTGAAAATGTGAGTCAACAAGATTTAAATACAGTATAGAAATGCTCACAACGACGTCAATTCTTTTAGGCCTACATTTACACGAATAAAATTAATGTATAATTGTGTAACGTATTTAATTGTAAAATAACTTACTTGATGGTTTAGCAATTGTACGTAAACAGCGTACGGTAGCTTAGGATGAACCAAATTGACGTTAAGCAATGTAAATAAAACATTGACCTTTTCAAAAATATATATGGAGATAAAAAATTTATATATAAATATGTTGCATGTCCACAGTTATATGGTCTAAAAATTTAGCTAAATGAAGCCTATTTCTGTTTTTACGCATTATTCAAGGCATGTTAATGTACTCTATATTTCTCTATATAAAAATTAATGTTTGTTTTTTTTCCTCTATAGACTCAAAAACTATTCAACCTATTTTACAGTTTATCCATATCTATATCACCATAGTTATAATATTTTAAAAACTATAATAATTGTTTTAAATAATATTAATCAAACAGATTTAGAAGTAAGTCATATTACATTTTGTGTTTCTTGTTTTTATCAATAGGCTATAATCAAGCTAACAAAATGCATTAACAAAACACAATTTTCTATAAAAATACAAATATTTTTAAAAATTGGGTTTTTTTTGTACCCAAACTGGTTTGTCCCGGTTTTCTCCCGAAGTGATTAGGCCACTCTACATAAGTAGTATCTAGTATTAGTAGTTCTTTAACCATTGTCACTTAAAAATAGATTCAGTAGCTTTGTTTCAAATTCCTTTTTTTTACCATAAATAACAAACACCATAAATAACAAATATTAAAGAATTACAATTTAAAATTCAGCACCTATGACAAACAACAGGTGGGGATTCATTGGGAAAAGTCAAGGCCGCACTAGTGGATAAGCGTGGCTGACAACCCTATGACGTCATGCGGTCAACATCCCCTCACTGGCTGAGCCCTTCTATTCTCGCAGGCCCTGGGTATATCATTACCAGGAGAGTTTAGACGTTACAATTACTACAGTCTAAGGGATTGAAATGGGGTAGCTACCTCTAAACAATACAAATAAATTGTGCTAACTTCCTACAAAGTATACATTTAAATTTGAGTAATATTATTCTTAAATGACATAAAAACCATTTGCAATTCGATTACTTAATTCAAAGTAATGAAATGGTACAACTACCTTTAAAATTAAATCAAGCAATAGCGGAGCATTGCCGGGTCCACTAGTTTTTACATAAAGTCAAACAATATATTTCATTAAAATTAAATAAACTTTATGAATTACATGTCAAGTTTGTCTTTTTAATTAAATATTTCACCACCACTGGGAGGCTGAATCAGTTGGCACATGTTTTAATCTTATAATAATAAGCCTGTGCTACAGCCTCTCCTTATCCATGCTTTTTCAATATGTTTTAACTTTCCATTTTTACATGACCTACTGGTTTCATGCCACATATAAACAATACATATTTTTTTACTAACCCATTGACGATCGTGATGCGTCCAAAATACTCTGAGCTTTGCTGCTGTCCATTACAATTTCTTCCAATCCTTCCAGTTTGCTTTCATCAAATTCTTTTCTATTTTGAATGTACTGAGCGACTTTTGAGTATGTATAGTTCTCAGGCACAATTTTGTAAAGCTCTGGGAAATGGTATGAATACCACTCACTGGAAAAAACATACACAATTAATTTTGAATATTTTAAAAGATATGACACAAACTACATCATTACTAGTATTTTAATAAACATTCACGAACCAAGGATTTACTTAAACTTCAGAACAATTGCTTCAAACAGACTGCAAAGACTTTTTTCTTAGAATTTTGAATCTATACACATTTTATATTTGAAATAGTCCTAATCATTTCGTTTCAAATATAGAGGGTACATAAATCCTCAATTCAACATCGTATTAATAACTTTAATTGCTATTATGGTAAGACATTGGACAACAGCCACATCAGCAATATTCAACTATGGACAACCAAAGTGCCGCAAAGTACTTAGACCAGTTGAGGGAAAAATTGGGGTATATAGGATCAATTGCGGTGATTGTGATAAATTCTATACAGGCCAAACTGGAAGGCCGTTCTTAAAACGATTTAAGGAACATTTACCAAAGAAAAACATAGACGGAAACAAACCAAATTATGATCACCATTTAATTGACACCAATAATCAATTCATTGATTTTAATTCCAACTTTGAAACCATCCAATTTTGAGTGAAGGGTAGATTATGAAGGCTATAGAGGAATTTGAGATGTACAAAGCCCTTCAAAACATAACAACAACAAATGGCTTGACGACCAGCTACAGTTTCATTCCAACATATTGTACGATTCGGCGGTACGAATCTCTGACTCTAATCAACTGAACACCGAATTTAGTCAGTAGTCGTTCGACCGCGATATAAAGTAGATGTCTACCCGAATTACTTGTCACATTTGTGTGTTAAATTTTTTCTGTTATATGTAATGTGAACGTTTTAATATCT
This sequence comes from Philaenus spumarius, assembly GCA_018207615.1. Classification (NCBI taxonomy): domain Eukaryota; kingdom Metazoa; phylum Arthropoda; class Insecta; order Hemiptera; family Aphrophoridae; genus Philaenus; species Philaenus spumarius. The sequence goes on along the minus strand of JAGFPH010014464.1, from coordinate 945 downwards.
GATGACGAAATATATGTTTCAAAACGCATCACAGAAATATGCTGAACAAAGCCACACGACGGATGCAAGGTCAAATTAGTTATATCTATTTGTGACTTGGATACTTACGAGTTAAAAAAAAAGAAAGTATTAGAACACCAGCTGTTTGTAGTGTTACTAATTGATGGGGTGTGTATTAAAAGATACATATTAGTTACATTCAGTATTAGAGTTAGTATGTTTAGTGTAAAGATATTACTTTGCGTAAGACAGATGGAGGTAAACAAGGAAGCATAATAAGGAAGGATGAGCTTGGCGGAAGTGTTTTTGTGATGCACGGAAGAACAGTGTAGTTTGTCAACACGGAAGTTAGATGGGTTATATAAGAATAGATGGGTTATTCCCGACTTTTTCCCGACTTTTCCCGAATATTTTGTCGAAACCAAGTTCATATATTTATGGCTTATCAACACTACAAATACGCTCGTTCGGACTACAAGGACTGGTTCGCACGAGCGACACGCGGCAATTCGGCAGTTGCATCCAGCGGAAGCATTTAGTTAAATCGGAGTTAGTATGAGATCGGCGCTCACGAGCGACAGCGTCACCGCCGCGTCCACATGAATTGCACGCCATTTTTGTAAAAATACGGCGGTCACGCTGTCGCTCGGCGTCTTGTCGGTACATTAAATTAGATAAAGCAGTTCTAACGCGCAGCGAACGACTGTAGCTCCGTTTAGCAATTGCCGAGGGTGGTGATTCGTTCTGTGAAGTCCAAAATTATTGTTTCCCGGTCGGAAGAATACGACGACCGAATAATATTATTAGCATCAATTTTTAAAAACGCCGCCATTAAAACACAATTTACTATACAACAGCGTATTTCCGCGAAAAAAATCGATGCCCGAAAACCATTTGTGCCAATTTTATCAACTACCATTGTTCAAATACTATTTAAAATACAAT
>JAGFPH010014463.1:6067-23587 GCA_018207615.1 Philaenus spumarius | reverse complement strand
AGTTACAGTCACGCCTTCCATAAACTTGCGAAGTCGATGCAAATACAAGCTGATCAGGGTTTCCCGAATAACATCAAAGGGAGAACTGGTACAGGCGGCACTTCTAGTTACTAACCAATTATTAATGCATTAGTGATACATTCTAAGTGACTGAACTGTCGACTCAACTCTGCTCACAATTTCTCATCCACCAAAAGAGTTTTGTGCACATCATTTGTTTCCTATTGAATAATGAACGAACAAAAACTTAGCTTAAAATTGGTCGGAGAAGTGTAGCAACATCCACCAAAATTAAAGAAGGCATATTACATGCATTTTACAGTTCCCTATATTAAAGCATTGGGTAAGCCTTCAGGAAATCCTTCGAACCCACCAGAACTGGAAGAAGACATTGATTTTAATGCCACGGAACAATCCTTAGACCATCTTCGTCATTTTAACAGCCTCCACAATCAACTTCAGTACCATCGCTACACCATCATACACAGCTTCAACTACCGGTGTGTCTCAAAGAAAGAAAAGCTCTACCCAGAGTCAGTTCGAACCTTCGCCATCATGTGTTCCGAATAAAAAGAAAAAGGCTTAAAGAAATAATCAGGATAAAATAATGACTTTCAATATTTCCAAGCTAAAAAAGCTAAGACTGTGAGCTCTATAGACCGTGCTAACCAGGCTAAAAAATCAGAACCTTTGAAAATGTTTCTTCTGAGTATGCTACCTGATTTTCTGATGTTGATGATGAAGAGGTACGGTTGTTCAAGCGCCAATACACATTGTTTGTGTCAAACAATGGCCAGTCAACATCTCAACATTAATTTTCATCTTCATCTATAACGCCTTCGACATACCATACTCTGAAATTCTATACATACCTCAGTGTGCATATGTGTATAAAACACCACAATCCACCACCCTCAGAACAACAAATAAAACAAACACAAATAACGTTTTTGTAGACAAGTAGTTAAGGAAGCCTTGAATGAAGTTATACAACAGGAAAACAGTACATAATAATTTTGAAAGCAGTATGCTTAATCGTTTTATAGTAAAAATAACTTTAAATTAACAACCTTTACTTGTAAACCTTTAATAAAAAATGTTATTTTACGTATAAATAAACAACACAATATTCTTAGATGAGAGTAATTAATAACGGTTCCTCAGCATTCACACAGTCTCTCATGTTTGTATGATGCTTGTACAGTAGCATGGCAGGGGAAAAATCAGTTGTAAAAATTGAAATAATTCTCTTTGATCATGCGATAAAAGCATAGGAATTTAGCATCTGAAAGATTCCATTCTCTTGCAGCAATGAATAATCAGCTGAAGAAATTTCTTTCAAGTTATGGATGAACCCCAAATCTTTCATTCATTTCTTCTGTAACAGTAGTATGTTATCACTACTTCTTTATCACTTGAATCACTATCAATGTTAGTGATGTTGTAAAATGATGTTGATGAAGGCCTTGCTTCCATGATCACAAAGAATGGACTATTGGTTTTGAGTAGGCCTGGTGCGTGGATCGGAGTCAACAGTGCATTGTAACAGATTAGTAATTTCAATCATAAATACGTAGTTTGCTTTTAGTAGCTCCGTGTGTAGACTTTATGGCTTAAAAGTCAAGACTTTATGTCATAAGAAAATAAACCTTGTATAATTATTATATTTGATTGAATTTTTAAGATTTTAAAAAACAGGAGATGATAACCGCTAAGGTTTTCAGCCTAAAAAAAAGATTTAACAAAAAACAGAGGTATACAAAAAAATTTTAAATTTTATGTCTTGCTTCAATGCTGATACGTTTAAATGTGCGTTAATGTTGAACATGTTATGCTCTTACTTTGAAAAATGATTCTTTAGGGATAGTACTACAATTGTAACACCTCTATCCCTCATTATGAGCCTTGTAAAAACATTTGTGTCCCCTTTAACATTCTATCCAATTCATCTAAAAATAGCATTTAGTAAATTATTTCAATGAAAATTAAATAATTTAATTCATCTGCATTTGTTTGAAAACAAACGTATACAATCAACAAAATATTTGTTGAACACTTAAATATTTATACAAATTTTGTCATCCATTTAACAATATATCTCAGATATGATTCAATATATGTTACAGATACACATAAGATGGAATATACACAAATTGTTGACATGAGTTGTGTATCGCAAATTTCATCAGAAGGTATTTACGAGTCCGCAGCCAAACTGCTTTATCTATCTATTAAATATGCTCGCAGTATCCCTTCATTTCAACAGGTAAAGTTGAATATGTCCATACAATACGTGGATGGTTTTCTGATATACTACTTTATATAAGATCTACACATTTGAATTTTTTTTTATTTTCAAAAACATTGCTACATTTTAATTTTCAAATAATAATTTACAATACAGATGAATAAAAACATACTGTAGTTAAGTTTTTAATATTGAACAAAAATAAGATTTACGATTAAATCCAACAATTTATAGTACAATAAATTTAAAAGTGTCCTAAAGATGCTTATTTTTAGAATTCTATTATGCCAAGCTTAATAATTTTTGTGACGTTACAAAGCTCTTTTTGAGTAGATAAGTACAAAATACTGAATTTGCTACTTTTTAAGATCATTTAAAGGGAAACTAGAAAATCTACGAAATTATTATTGTAATTCATTTATATAGTTAAAGGTATTTAAAACAGATAACCTTAACGATTATTTTGTTTATATTGATAATAAAATAAACAAATGTTTAGTCAATAGTATAACCCAAAAGTTAAATGATTATATGTAAACAAACTAAATAAGTACAATAATAATAAATTTGTACCTTTTATAACAAATAACCAAATAAATCTGTTTTTCACAGTAAATTTGAATTCTCTACCCTTTAAGATAAACAAAAGCAATAACTTTGCCAAAAGACTAAAGTGTTGGTGGAAAAACTACGACTTTTAATTTTTCAAGGAAAACATAGAATTTGAGAGTTCTTTCAAATAAACCACGAATAATCATGCGGAAATGTAAATTTACAGCAATAAATGCGTTTAAGTTTGAGATTATTCTTGCCTCTCTTCAGCAGATCCTTAACCCGAATGAAGTAATTCACAGCAGCTACTTTAAAACAAGTCACGTTAGTTATACCTTCTTTAGTTAATTTGTGAGAAGAATATAACGTTAAAACGAGAAATTTGTCAATAGGTTAATTTGTTTGTTGCAGTTATCAATAAGAGATCAGACTATTCTACTGGAAGAGACATGGAATGAGCTGTTTGTACTGAGTATGTGTCAATGGGCCTTGCCGTTCGATGAAGGTAAAAACTTTAATTGTTTGAATTAAGTACATATATTTCTGCAAGTCCTTTTGTTGCAACTTTGTTATATCAGGCTTCTACAATCACTCTTATTATTTATGTTTTTTAACCCTTTGCACTCGCATGGCCAGTTCTGCTGGCCATACTCTATTCTCAGTCAGCTCTGAATATTTACTGCATTAGACGTCCTTACAGCTCGGATGGCCAGCCTGACTGGCAGCTTACGTTTTGTTGTCAGCTCTGGCGCCATCTTCACCGTGAGTCGCCAACACCTCTGAATTTATTTTTCACTACAATCTGAAATGTTGTTAGTGGGTATTTATTTTTGTTTAATAAAATCATGGGCTTTTAGTAACTCTTTTATTTTTCCATACAAAAAAAGTAGATATATTATAGTGTTATTGGTGAGTTTTTGGTTCAGCTGTTATAATATATTTTAATGAATAAAATAAACCATTGTATACAACATATCTAACAAAATGTTTTGGTAATTTAAAATAAAACAAAATCAAGCACTTTTTAAAAACTTTTTAATTGCATAATAAAGTAGATAATATACTGTACTTTTATTAATTTTTTAATTACAATTCCGTTTTAATTTTGTTTACTGAATGAACATTTTTGAATCATAGTCCCATGTGAAGCTCAGGATGGTTGATTTATTTCTTGTTTAACAATATCATGGGCTTTAAGTAACTCTTTTATTTTTCCATACAAAAAAATAGATATATTATATTTTTATTGGTGAGTTTTTAATTTAGCTGTAAATATATATTCATAATATATTTGAATGAAAAAATAAACCATTGTATACAACATATCTAACAATATGTTTTGGTAATTTAAAATAAAACAAAATCAAGTACTTTTTAAAAACTTTTTAATTGCATAATAAAGTAGATAATATACAGTACTTTTATTAATTTTTTAATTACAATTACGTTTTAATTTTGTTTACTGGATGAACATTTTTGAATCATAGTCCCATCCCATATGAAGCTCAGGATGGTTGATTTATTTCTTGTTTAACAATATCATGTACAAAAAAGTAGATATATTATAATTTTATTGGTGAGTTTTTAATTTAGCTGTAAATATATAGTTATAATATATTTGAATGAAAAAATAAACCATTGTATACAACTTATCTAACAACATTTTTGGTAATTTAAAATAAAACTAAATCAAGTACTTGTTAACAAAAAACACTTAAAAGCAATAATAAACTAACTTTTGTTCTATTAAATTACTTCAAAATTTAAAAAAAAAAAAATAGGCTAGACCACCGCAACGTAAAACTGAACTGCTGGTAAGGTTATAATGTAACAAATATTGCCATGTTTAGATACAACACAGACCAGAAAAAAAGCGGGAATTAATTAGTTTAATATTTGGACTCTAGATTTCAGCACAATCCAGACAAAATAAAACTACTAAAAATAAATTAATGCAGATCATTTGTGTGGCCTACTGGCCATCCGGGCGTTTGAGGGATTTTACCTTGTCCAGTACTGCTGGCCATCCGAGCTGAGAGGAACGTAACTTGCAAAAACAATTCAGACTTGATAAAGAAATGGCTGTGGCCAGCACTACTGGCCATCCGAGCCCAGAGGAATTTTATTAAAAATCCTACCAGAGTGCAAAGGGTTAAATCTTATGAGTTTAACCAAGTCAATTTGTTAGAACACTGTTTGCAGCCATTGCAGACCTTTAGAAATGTCCATTTTATAGGACTTAGCACAGATTCTTTAAATTTATTTAGATTCATTATGTTGATTAGCAATAAAATATTGAACCAAGCAAGTTAAAATTTAAAGGTATTATTGAAAATCAATGGATGCACTGATACAACAATTGTAATATCAGATAAACAGATCACCTGAGAATAGGGTTATTAACAATGTCAGTTCACAATTTATTTTTGCTAATTTTGACATTAAACATTCAACCAAATGCAATTTATTCATAAAGTGTTTTAAATGCTAATAACATCAACATATATAGGGTAATGAGACATGTGATGGTGTCTACTTATTTATACAAAAAGGTCTGATTGAAATGTATAAATGGTGTATTGAAAACAAGCTAGATTTAAATATGAATCGATGTAAGTTCATGTTACTAACCAGTTGATTACATTTCGACTTATTTAATTACACTAATAACGATGAAAAATTGGAACAGGTAGCAACTATTCTGGGTGCTGGTTCATATTAAAACGCTAAATAAAAATTTGTAAATTATATAAAATATGTTATTAACAATGAAAATACAATTTTAGTGTTTGTTTTTATAAAATTTAAGTTTTTATGGATATTGAGAGATTATTTAATTATTTTTCACCTTAGTCATTGTAAAATTGAATCTTGTAACACTAACAGCCATGTAACAGAAGTATTATATGATAATAATAAATTAATAATTTCCCATAGTGACTAAAGCATAGAGGTTTGGTCTAAATAAAAATGAATGACGCAATATATATATATAATAATAAACGTTTACAATTCTTGCATACATACATAAATTCTTTTGTGACGCAAAACAGTTAAAGTAGAATCATTTAAATAAAGGGTAAATAAAGTAAAAGGCGGACTGTTAGTAAACAAAATAAAAGCAGACTTAAAATATATTAATCAATAAAGGTATGTAATGTGTGTGAACTGTATGAGAAGTAATTAGCAAGTGGTGCGGTTGAAGAGAACGGTTGAAAGAGACAATTAAGTGATTACACAATGGACAGTGTTAGGGGTAGAAATATTTGTTTAACTGCCCAGGGTTCAAAATTACAGATCACTAAGATTCAAGGATAATTAACATAGGAATAAACAAGTCCGTACGTTTTACAATTTATTATCAAATGGTTCCGTGGTAGACTATTCTTTATTACAATCTCTGCTAACCAAACTACAATGAATTACTAACTTCTATTAGCACTGATCAACTTAACTTTATTATTCTAACTAATGAATCTGGCAATGCTACCCCAAGACGAAACACCCAAAGAAATAACTATGTTTGTAATGCTGGCTCGAATGAGCTTCTACTTTAATTTTTAAATAAAAGAAACTTAAACAATGAATATTTGACAATCTGTTCACCTACCTAGCTCTCTAACTGGAGTTCTCGTAGCACAAAAATGGTCGCTTCCCGACCAGCAGCGTCTTCTCCGCTTCACTCTAAAACCCACTCTGTCTCACAGAGTGTCTGCCCAGCACACCAAAAAAATACTGCCCTCAATCTAGGTCAGTATGACCCTTCTATAGTTTTGTCAGATTGTCAAATTCTTTCTTTGTAAGTGTACTTTACTCGAGTCAGCTATTTCACACTTTGCATTATTGCTCAATGCTCCACTTTCTGTGTTTTTGTCTTGGGCTAGTAAATTCTAAACTATACTAAACTTTATTATTATTTTTTTTTTTATACTTATCTACATCTTAAACCTACCCTCTAATCTTAACAACACCCCTTCCAGAAAAATGTCGTCCCCGACATTTGCTACAGTTCGGGAAAATCCCTGGGGGTGTCCTCTTTGCTACTACCCTATTTAATATATATATTCTTATTTCTCATAATATTAATAACCTAAAATCTAATACACAAAATTCTCCCTCTTCATAAAATACCCTAAAATATAATCATGCTCTTCAATTTTACCATGTACCAATACAAAAATCTAACAACATATCAATTCAACAATTATAACAATCTAACCATATATCTAAAACTACAAATACTAAATGTCTGGGGAAAATGGGGTTTGGGGGAAAGGAACCGGCGCACCCTTCAGATAGCGACCCCGCTAACAGCTGTCGAGGCATGAAACACATTCCTGGATCCCGTAAGCACCGTCCACTTCTTCATAGGCTGTGTTCTTTCTTCCGTTGCTGTGCCACAAAACCAATGGAAGAGGTCCCCGAAGAATGGATATGGCCCTTGTGTACGATGTCCGCTACTGTTGTTCCAGTCGTGCGTGGAGACTGAATACCGCTATATCTCCTGGGTCGCTCTCTGCACTTCCCCGATGGCTGGTGCTCATTGCTGTTGCCATACAAGTAATCATTCTAGAAAATTTAACATGAAACACAGTATCTCTAAAACATGTTTTATATCTTATTCGTAAACTTTACCATAATATGTTATTAACTATTACTTATTATTACGATGTCGCTATAAAATGCGAGTCATTAACGACCTCGGGAGTCCGTCCGTTTGTGAATTATGTGTAGCGTAGTGCGACTTCATTCAAGCCATGTAACCTTGATGCCCAGAGTTGCGTCTTGTCAGCATTCGTTGGGTCTAGTATTGCTGGCCCAATCTTAGATAGATACCCGTCCTCCAGCTGTCAAGTTTCTATGTTTACAGATGCAATGTTATTGATTTGAAATTCCGAATCCCTTCTGTTACTGATATCCCGTTCGAAATCCTGTAGTGGTCGGTTTCCCGTGATTATGTTGAAGATCGGTGTGTGCATTCCCCCTTTAAGTATCGTGTCATTCGCTCGCTTGGTCCGAGTTATTTGCCCTAAATTTGTAGTTTGTAAAATTCTGTTTGATTTCGGGTTTACTACTTTTAAATGTACCGGTGTGCTTGCTGTCATTGCGTGTGTGTGTATGCCGTATATCGTGTCATGTTGTCCTAATGTTATGTCCCCTTCTGAACCGATGTTCCGTGTTGTGGCGTGAATCATATCTGTCGTTTGCCACCTTTGTAGACATGTCCCGTGCAGCTGTATGGATTGCCCTCGAATCCGAACCGTATTGTTTGTGTAATTTATTATGGCACCGTTTGCCGTTAAAAAATCGTTGCCCAAAATTATATCGCAAGGTAGGTTTTTTACTAAATGTACGGCTTGCGTGTATGACACATCCTGAATCTGAAATAATGCAGTGGCCTTCCCTGTGACCGTTATTGGTGTGGCATTCGCTGATGTTAAAACCGTGTTGTCTGCCGCTAGTGGTGTGGTACATGTCTTTAATCTGTCGTTGACACATGACACATTGCTTCCTGTTGGAACGGCCAATCGACCGATCCAATTGGGGTAAATTAATTACATTAATTAAAATAAATTCAGAGTCAAAATAACAAAAGATTAAAGCTAAAGGGTGTCAGAAAAGCCCAAAATTAAGATAAAAAAGTAGTTTCCAATGTGAAAATAGTATTTATTAATAATTTTGAAGAATTAACTAAAATTGTGTTAGTTAAATAAAGCAGACTGTGACGTATGCTTTAGCGACAAAGTCAAGCCAAAACCTTGCAGGATCTAACAGGCATGGACTTGTCCAGTCTTGTCTAAATTTGGTAGAAATGAAATAACATTAAAAGATTGGGGTTTGTAATTTTATAAAAAAAAGTTGTTATTATTAGATTTATGTTAAAAGGAGAGTTAAATAAGCAAGGAGTAATACAAATAATTTTGTTATGATAATTTGTTAAAAAGTTATAGACAAAAATGTAAGCGTAAACAAATCGATTTTGCAGAATTTAAATAAAATCCAAAAACAAAGTAGAGTAATTTGTAGAGTTAAAAAGGGTTAAGAAAATAAAGTAATAAAAAATACAAAGTTATAAAGTTTAATAGCTAAAAAATAAAGTGTAAAGTCATTCTTGGGCATAAAAAGGCCAATAACTCATAAAGTTGAAATATAATTAAATCATAAAAAATAGCATTTAATAGAGTCAATAATAGGGCATAATCAAGCCGAAGTTCAATATAAATAAATAAATAGTTTTGTAAAAATAAAATAAATTAATAAAAATGTTTTATTAATTCAAAATAAATACAAGGGAGATTAATAAAAGGGAAATATTGATAAAATAGAGTATATATATGTGTAATAAATTGTAATGCCATGTGAGATATGAAAAGAGCTTTAAAGGGGGGGAATGAGACGCCGAAAACCAAACGAAGCCAATTAGAGTAACAACAAGCTGAATAACTAGACAACCAAACAAGCTATCAAAAAACCAACAACAGATTAGCGCGTTTCAAGACCAACCGAAGAGGATACAAGCAAGAAAAAATGGAAAATTTCAAATTTACAGGAAATAAATTTCAAAATTTAAGCAAAACTAACGAAGTCTATAACTCAAGAAGGAAGAGGAGTAGAAACGCCATTCGAATTCCAGAGAAACCAGAAAACGTCAACCAATCCATAGAAGTCAACAAAATCAAAATCCGACCACGCAAAAAGAAGTTATAGAGTTTGGGTGAAATCAATGCAAAAATTGTCAAACGACAAGTTCATACAGGCACTCAAGGCCCAAGCTGCGACGGGGAAGTGACGTCATCGGATCCACTACGAAGAGCAAAACAGACCGCACATTGAAATTCAATAAATGAAGATAATAATTAAATTAGGCCTAATCGATGGGAAATAAAGGCACTAAAATTCATCAAATAAATCAGGAAATATATTAAGACCAAAAAAATATATTTCTAAAGCAAGAAACCAGGATTTCTTGTTACATAGAGGAAGATGCTGGTTTGACAAGTAAAAAGTCGACGATAGAAGCCTGCATCCCCTTTAACATCAGTTTAGCACGGAACGCCAACGAGAAGACATCTGACCAAGCTCCGAGGGTACTTAGAGAAAGTCAAAGGGCGATCAATTCGGTGTGCGTTACGTTTCTAGCTCCGGCCTAAAGCTAAGTCGGGTCGTGATAATTTCGGGAGAAGAATATCCATATAAACGGCCTATCTTGCCAAAAGATACTACAATCAACTGGGAGAGGACAACTTTAATTAAGTCTAGGAGAAGACAACTGTAAGCCGAAGAAACCATTCTGGGGACCAAGGAGAACAACTTTAAATCGCTGGAAATCGACAGAAGGAATTACGCGTCGAACTTCTTGTGTTCTGTAAGTGGCAAACGATCATTGTTACTTATAATTTTAAATAAATCCCTTTTTTACAAAATAATAAATAAATTAAAATAAACTAAATAAATAAATTCAAGTAGATTCTGGGGAAATTGAATAAAGTAAACTCGTTTAGTAAATTTCATTACTCACAATGGCAAATCGTCGTATGTAAATAATATAATCATTAATATACAAATTTTAATTAATAAATTAATTAATCACTTTGCTACTTTTCAATATATGTAATTATAAGTTAAAGATTAATAAATTTCATTGTGTTTTTGAAAATAATAATTTGTTGTTTCAAAGTTAATGGATTTATGTTAATTAATAAATCGTTTTTGTGTTTTCAATAGAAAAATTTTGAATATATAATTTACAAATCCAATCAAATTAATCCTAAAACCATTCAGTGCTCTAGGGTAATTAAGTCAGCAGGTGAGTTACTCACGGATCACTACAAATTTAACTCCAAAGGGAACGATCCCGAAAAAGAGTCTAGAATTGAGCTAGTGTACTACACAAAAGACAAAAAAGGTCTAACTAATTTAAATTTAAAAAACTTAAGAATAGGAAACAAAAAGTTTTCCTTTTCTTGCCCTCGCCAAACCTCTCAAATTGTTCTCACGGGTTAGTACAACGGAACAACGTCAAATAAGGCCTGAAAACACTTGGGTGTTATTTGATGAGGGAAAGTGTTAAAGTTAACAACAAAAGGTTGTGTTTATTGAATAAATTAAGAGGGTAGGGAGGTTTGCGCGTGGCAAGTGGCTCCCGAACGTGGGGCGAAAACCCTGTGATCCCGAAAAAGAGAGGTTTGCGCGTGGCACTGTGTCTAGTAAAATTTTCGTGCGTATATTTCCGAGACACCCTGTTACGTGTAGCACTTGATCCTCCTGCTGTTGTGTAGGCAGGTATCCGCCGTGATTGTGTGTTTCATTTGGCAATGACCTTGACTCAAGGTTGCTCACACAACCTGAGTGAACCATGTTGCCGCATGTGTCAGCGTTTTTCTCGTGGTAGTGCATTCTCTCTCTAACAAAATCCAAATGTTTCTGTTGTTCTCGCCGCTGTTCAGCCTTCCATCGCATTTCTGCCTTGTCCTTCGTGTTTATTAGAAATATACTTTGGTTCCGAGGCTTTTCTGGCTCAGTAAAATACTGTTGTTGCATCCCCGGCCAGGGTGGCTTGTTCTGATACCTGTTGCTGGAGTCCCTCGCGTAGTGCTCCATCTTTCCGCAAACATAACACCCTCGATGTCGCTCCAGTCGGTAATCGTCACACTGTGCCGAAGTCGGCCTCCTCTTCATTGCATGTCGTCCATTACCATCATTGCGCCCTCGTGTCCAACGCCCGTTGGTATGCGGCTCCCTAAACGGTGACCTGCTAGTCCGGTAGTACTCCCGTTCATCCCTATGGTCTCTCTCTGCGTCTCCTCCTTGCCGCTCATAAAACTCTCCTCTGCGTGGTGATCTGCTCGCTGGAAACCGCTCCCTGCCGCTGCTATGATCCCTCCGCGTGTCCTCGTTCCTAGGATTGTATGCGTCCCTTCCACTGCTCGTCGTTACCTGCATCCTATCCAACATTGCCATGACCTTGTTTATTTTGGCATCCATTTCCTCCACACGCCTGTCTGTAATAGGCCTACTATCCGCCACGTTGCACCCCAAACGTTCACGTATTAAATATGCCGCCTTCTCGTATGCTATGATGTTCGCTCTTAATTTGGTCAAAGTGGAATTGTCCAGCATCGCCACCTGCTGCAATAATGCTGGCTGTAATCCCTTAAGGATGTACGCACACAATTTCTGTTCGGGCATGTCGCTGTCCACCCGAGCACATAAAAGCTCTACGTCCGCCCAGTATTCTACCACTGACTCGTGCGGCAACTGTATCCTATTATTTAACTTCATCAGAATCATTTCCTTCTCCTGAGTGGGAGCAAACACGTCCGTAAACATCCCCTTCAATTCGGCCCACGTGAAACCTATATGTTTACGCTAAAAATTTTCATAGCATGACAGCGCAACTCCCTCCAAATACATGGGAAAATATATTAGTTTCTTCTCATCCGTCCATCCGTTAGCCAAAGACGCCCGCTCAAATCGCGTCACGTGGCTCAAAATATCCTCCACTTAGTACCCCGGAATCTACCTGGATCGAAGAAAGGTAAGCGCTCCGCCATAGTCCGTGGTATCAGTAAACTACTTGTACTACACGTGTTAGGCCTACCCGCTGCAGCAAGTTCCCCCGTTCCGTTCTCAAATTCAACCGTATCGTAAATGTGAGATTCGTCAAAGGTCACCGTCCTTGCCTTCCGTTCCTCGTGCTGTTCTACTACACAATTACCGTATTCGCGCGTTGCTTCACCCAAGCTCATACCCGCGTTCAACCTAATTGTGATCAAGGGCAAAGCGGATCTTAAAAACTCAAGATCCGCTTGGTCCGGAACACGCAAACCTAACTGTTGGAAAACCTGAATTGCGTCCTCCTTCCGTAAAGATTTTATTTCAGCCAGCGACAAATTCATCTACAAAAATAGTTTAAACGCTGTTGAATAGTAAAAAAAAAAAATATAAACGGAATGGAATTGCTTGCGTCAGATACTACGAGTGTGTACTCATTTATTGAAGAAACAACGTGCAGCGTTAACACATTCCAATGCCGATATCGCGTAATACGCACACCACAGATAGCGCACAACTTGGAAACTAACCTGTGTTAAATCCAACTACTTAGTTCATCAAATTTAAAACACAGATATCTTGTTACCAAAATTGTAGGCCGTACCCGGGAAGACCATAAAGTACGAGGAAAGAAAGATGCAACAATTTTAAATAATAAAAAAAAACAACAATACGACCCTTGCGATACTATTTCCCTTTAGTAAAAACACCGTCGCTTGTAATAATCCACCCACTCTAAATATATCTATATTCCTTCACTTTATTTCTTTCACTGGAATATTTTACACTGTACAGTATATTACCACTTAACTTAACACAGCCTTCACATTAGCCTAATATAACACAAAATATATACTCTTGTTTATAAAATAACAAATTACATAACATAATTTTTACCAACATATAATATCCCTACATTCATCAAATTAATAAATCAGCAATCGAACAAATTTATGTCAAAATACACATTAATAATCATCAATCGTCTAATTCCAAAGCAAACAAAAATAAATCTTTGAAGCTATAAACTTATAATGAAATGAAATAAAGATAAATTAGATTTTTTTTTTTATATAAACAAGGGCGTAATTCAATAATTGCTGTTTCTATAAGCCTACACAAATTACGTAAAAATAAAAATCATAAAATTCACAGCAAGATTAGCCTTACCTAAAAAAAAAATTTCAAAATAATGTCTCTACATTCCTTTAAACTCAATAATATAAAATTTAATTCAATTCTTAAGAAACCAGATCACATCAAAAATGAATAATATATCACACTAAAAAGAAATAATTAATACTTTTGAGACTTTAACTAAAATAGCAACTGAAATTTGTTAACTATAATTTCGGTAATTCAAAATGTACTATAATTTATCATTTAACCCTAACACAAAAGGCACAGTAAAAAAAAATTTTTTACTTACAAAATAAAAAGAATCATCCTATCCAGTACATATATATCTACTACCGAAATACGGTAATAATCTCTTAATAAATTCTTAAATTAAAGCCTTAAACAACAACAAAAAAAATACTTTCTTTAAAAATAACTAAATGACAAGTAAATCAACAATATTTATATTCAAATTAAATAGAATTTCACAATTTAAAGCTCTAATTCGAACTCCCTACACTCGATTTCGGTAAAACTACTATAACCCTGCAAATTACTAAGTTTAACAAATAAAACAAAACCTTACAGTAACATTTAAAATATTCTAACATACATATTACGAACCATAGAAATAGTTTCACCCAAAAATTTAATCATAAACTGCTATTCGGACAAACTACTTTCTCCGTACAAAAACAAAACTGAAAAATACGGCCGATCCGTCAACAAAAATTTAATGCAACTCTATTGTTCCAGTAAAAACTGAACACCGGCCGATGCCCATTTGTTAGGGGTAGAAATATTTGTTTAACTGCCCAGGGTTCAAAATTACAGATCACTTAGATTCAAGGATAATTAACATAGGAATAAACAAGTCCGTACGTTTTACAATTTATTATCAAATGGTTCCGTGGTAGACTATTCTTTATTACAATCTCTGCTAACCAAACTACAATGAATTACTAACTTCTATTAGCACTGATCAACTTAACTTTATTATTCTAACTAATGAATCTGGCAATGCTACCCCAAGACGAAACACCCAAAGAAATAACTATGTTTGTAATGCTGGCTTGAATGAGCTTCTACTTTAGTTTTTAAATAAAAGAAACTTAAACAATGAATTTTTGACAATCTGTTCACCTACCTAGCTCTCTAACTGGAGTTCTCGTAGCACAAAAATGGTCGCTTCCCGACCAGCAGCGTCTTCTCCGCTTCACTTTAAAACCCACTCTGTCTCACAGAGTCTCTGCCCAGCACACCAAAAAAAATACTGCCCTCAATCTAGGTCAGTATGACCCTTCTATAGTTTTGTCAGATTGTCAAATTCTTTCTTTGTAAGTGTACTTTACTCGAGTCAGCTATTTCACAACACTTTGCATTATTGCTCAATGCTCCACTTTTCTGTGTTTTTATCTTGGGCTAGTAAATTCTAAACTATACTAAACTTTATTATTTTTTTTTTTTTTATACTTATCTACATCTTAAACCTACCCTCTAATCTTAACAACAGTTTAAAAATAATAGAAGGACAGTTGAAATTAAAAGAGAATAAGCACATAAAGAAATCAAAATGTATACCTGCGTATATAGCAGGACACGTCATAACATCGTCACACATGTATCGGAATGCAGAACAGACATAGATTCGATCATGGTAAGAAGAAAAAACTATTCATGTATGAAAGGCCGTGTACCGCTTCGTCTTCATAAAGGACTCTCAGAAAAATGGCGTAATAGGTTGTATGTGATATAAGGTGCAGGTGGTGGTATTGGAATATGTAGTATTTTCATTGGTATAGCAACAAATGTTGTTTCAAAGTGAAGTAGAGGTGCTTCGGCGTTCGTGAAAACTTAGAAAACAAAATCGATGGTGTAAGCTCTGTGATAAATGAGTTATAAAAAGTCGCACATGTGCTCTGATAAAAACGCGCGCAAAGGATGAGTAGTGTTTCATGTTAAAGTGTAATCACAAGGAAATCCTAGGTAAAAACAGTGCAATGAACAACGCAGTAAGTAATAATGGCCATAAGACATAAATTTTTCAGTCTGCAATTATAGAATTTTCGATTGTTTTAACAAGTAGCTTCTTTTGATTTTTATTGCGTCATACTCTAAAGTAGGCTTAACTACACTTTGTACAGATTCGTATATAATTGACTTGTTTGTTTATTTTTTGTAATGTTGATATATTTTGTTGTAAATAATCATTTTTCAGTAATGTCTGAGTAAAGAATCAGTTGTTCCGCTACAATGTCTTAGATTCCTTTATTTAGCCACGCACATCCACTAGTCATTACTTTGCAGCCAAGTATTCACCCCTGAGAAAATCAAATTAATATAATGAATCAATAGTAATAAATGCAAATATATAAGTACAAGCCTAATAGAGCACAAATGAAGTTATATGTGGATTATTAATTTTTTTTTAAGAGTCAATGAAGGAGGAGTTAAGGTTTTTTATGAATAAGGTGTAAGGTGAATTAAGGTAAAGTGGAGTTTAAGATGGATGTTAAGGTGTATTTCAACGTTGGGGTCAAGGTGAGATAGATGATATAAGGTGATTTTTAGTTAATGGAGGTAAAAAAAGTAAGAAGTGTTTATTGATGATTTAAGAGGTATTATAAGCGACGAATTTTTGTTTTTAAGGTGAGTAAATGAGCAAAGTGAAGGAGAGGTGATAATAATTACAAAATAATCCACATATAGCATTTTTATTTTAGTTTGAACATTTTTTTTATTTTTTGAAATTTTTGACGAACCCCATTTTTTTTAACACTTTATATTTATACATATTTTATTTTTGCAACGCTTACCGTTACAATCTAGAATAAAAATTTGGTAGCCATATCAATAAATTTATATTAGTAGGATTGAAGTTCTACAAAACAATTTCTTACATTTCTCGTTCTATAAATTTAATACAGTAGAGCGTCAAAATCCGAAATAATTGGGACCGAGGGGCGTTCGGATTATCAATTTGTTCGGATTTTTGAAAACAACCAAGAAAATGCCATTTAGGCTAAAATATATGCCCTTTAATCGATTAAAGTGTTTAAACAGTACAAGCAGTAATGTAATTACAATACAGTATGTAAGACTCCTTACATATATTATGATTTAGAAGAACCTGCACGTACACAGTAGGGCCAACATGATTACACTTGTAACTCTCAATTACAGTACAGTACATAATTAAAAGTTCACTTGTACATTGTAGTTAACACAAACGAAAAATTAAAAAAATACTGTTTAGTACTGTTACGAATTGATGGGGTGTGTGATCAGAAATATATATTAGTTATTAGAGTTAGTATGTTTAGTGTAAAGATATTACTTTGCGTAAGACAGATAGAGGTAAACAAGGAAGGATGAGCTTGGCGGAAGTGTTTTTGTGATGCACGGAAGAACAGTGTAGTTTGTCAACACGGAAGTTAGATGGGTTATATAAGCATAACCCTAATCTAGATTCGAGGGCTGTCTGTTAAGGTGTTGGGCCGGTAACTAGGCCAGTCTGTTAAAGTGTGGGGCCGGAAAGCTAGGCCAATTAGCTAGGGACGTTTGGCCGCGACTTGGCCAAGTGTTGTGATTGAGAAACTGAGGGTTGGAAGCTGGACAACACGAGACAAGTCATCACTACGAGAAGTCTACACGAGAAAGAAGGACGAAACCGGTTCTGCAATAGCACGAGATTTGAGTGAGTCACAGAATACTTAGTCTGTTAATATCACATTGAGTTTGGAGTCAAAAGATTAACAGGAAACTTTAATTAAAGTAAATTCAGTAGCTTTGTTTACCTAGTTCTTGTTTCAGTCTGTCATACGAAAGTAGTATCTAGTAAAGGAAATGTATGTAGAGCATAAGTATAGGATAATGTATCAAACCATATTATGTTTATGTTATTGCATTGTACAAATAAATATAGAGAGATAAGTTTTGCCACTGAACCACTGGAATGCATTGTTATTGATCTGTCTCTTTGTTATTAACATATTAACCTAGTGTTTGAACCCGGGTAATAAGGGTAGATATTTCAACCCCTAACA